>PVKH010001522.1:0-30192 GCA_004027955.1 Chaetophractus vellerosus
GGTTACCTAAGAGTTGCCTCCTGAGACCCTCCTTGTTGCTCAAATGTGGCCTCTCTTAAGCCAAAATTCAAGATATAAATGCATTACCTTTCCCCCTCCCCCCACCACCAGCGTGGGACATGACTCCTGGGGAAGAACCTCCCTGGTGCTGAGGGCTTACCATCCAGCATCAACTAGCAATGCAACTGGAAAAAGATCTTGACCAAGAGGGGAAAAGTATAAAGATAAATGAGTTTATATGGCTAAGAGACTTCAAAGTGAGTCGGGAGGTCATTCTAGAAGTTATACTTATGCATGTCTCAGCAGGATCTCATTGACTGCCACAGTAAATATTGACTCAAACAGTGGGGTTCCTGAGGGCTCTGGAGACATCCAGATGCTATAGGCAGGGCTGACAGCTCAGAAGTTTGGCACCCTGCCAGTGGACCTTACTTTGGAATTTATGCTCTCCAGCGTGACAGAGTTGGACTCAGGTGTGGTTTTACTACACATGGCTCTTCTGCCCCCTTATATTTGTACCTATAGTTACTACTAGAGTTGATAGGTTTATGTCCAAGAGACTTAAATCTTTGGACTTGTCAAGTGCCACTAAGGCCCTGAATCTCAACAGAGTTGCAACACCTACTCTCCAGTTCATTCTACTCACTCAGGACTAGTACTAACAAGGAAATGATTTTGAAATGACCTTCTCATGGAACAACAGAGAGAGTCTACAACAGCAAGCAAGATAGTCCAATCCATCTCTCCCATGAGATCTAAGTCCCCTCTCAATTAGAGGCAGAGTTGGAATCACCAACATTAACATTTATGTAATCTAAGTATCTTAAAAATTTTTAATTAAAAATTGTAATCTTTAAAAAGTATCTTTAAAATTTTTAAGTTAAAAATTGTAAAAAAAAAAAATAAGATAACCCAAACTTTTATCTGCATGCAGTGTTTTTTACTCATAAATTCATTGATATATATAGCCTCTCTGATTAGACACCTTCCCCTCCTTGACCATCTGAACAATATATTTTAATTTCAGGAGAGTGTTTTCTGATCACCAAGTCAGAGTCAAGCTTCCCTTTTCTAGAAAATTTCTTTGTACTCCCAAACTCCCTGTTTTTAAATTGCATTACTTTATTATAATATTTAATTTTCTTAAATTTTTTCTTTACTAGACTGAATTAGTTAAAGGTAGGCATCATCTATGCTCATTTCTGAGTTCCTTATCAATATGATCAGAGCATTATAAGTGCTAAATAAATATTTGATAAATATAAGAATTTCAGAAGATAGTACTGTTTCTTAAAAATCTTCCCAGGTGATTCTTATATTCTACACTAAAAGGAGGATTATTAGAATAATTAATCTTCTAATTATCTAGATTACGTAGAGAATAATTGGAATAATTAATCTTAGCCCATTTAGTTCAGCTACTGTACATTAAGAATTCACAATGTGCTCATGGAATGTGTTCCTTTGCTCAAGACTGGTTGACTTTTTTTTCTGGTTCTTTTTTCCCTTTTACCTATTGAATTTAACCTTGAGTAAGCAAACCAAGTATTTCTCCTTTTTAAAGCTCAAAAATGAACAACTTTATGGGGGAGGGGAAATATTTCCCAAGAAATCACTTTAATGCCTTTTCATTGCCAGGTGCTATGTAAGAACAAGATCATTTCTACACTTTAAAATATTTTTGTATATTTAAGAACTGCCTTAAGAATGATGTCATTTTCATGGTGTATTTTAAGGTTAAATTGCTTTTTCTTTGGATCAGAGGCCCTTGAGGGTCTACATACCTGGCTCTGATCTTTTTCCATTTCATTGCTGATAAATTTTCTTTTAATATCTTGTTTCCATATCATTTGAAATAAGGCCAATATTTTCTTAAATGTATTCAGATGTTTATATACATTTGATATGCACCTGCCTTTTCTAGTACTGAAACAATTCAATTTCTGCTACACATTCTCTTGTTAACACTCGTTTTGCCCAAGAATGTTCATATTTCAAAATCTACTAGTTTGATAGAAAAATAAATAAATAAAAACTTTAAATCTACTCAGTTAAGTACCCTACCAATTTGGGGGATGAATAAACTCTCATGATCTGAGTATCATAATTTCATCAAAATGAAATTCTTTCAATAACCTTGTATGATTATTAAGAAATGTGTGCATGTATGTACATATATATGTATATAAAAATGCTTATATAGAAGGATGGATAAGGATAAATGGTGGTTGTATGTTTCACATTTCATTCCTCTACTTAAAAATAAAATGTACATAGAATTTTTAATTTACTGAAATTAATTGTGGAAAGCATCATTTGTTAGAGGAATTCTTCCCTGCATATAATTTTGAAAAGCACACTACCTCTAACACCTAATCTCCAATATTTCCATTAGCACACTGCTCTCCCCTGTGTCTGATGTATTAAAATCCATCCCAAGTTGCAATCAAATATTTGTATAAATGGTTCTTGGCAAAATTAGATGTTGCAACCAAAAGATGCTTATAAGGCTGTAGTGCTGTGTCTCATTATTGATTGTATATAACCTAGATGAATTTCTCTAGCAGATTCTCCAAATAGGCGAGACCTGTATTAAATTAACACCACTACAATTTCCAGAAAATTTATGATCCCAAATCTTGATTCTTAATTCTTTATTGCCTACTTCTTTCAGATGCAGCGAATATGATATTTTCTGTTTCCATGTTTTTCTACTGTGTGTTTAAGGTGTTAGATGGACCGATTTATTCTACAGTTCATCTGAATTGAAGCACATCCATCTCGTCTTTCCAATATGACTGCATGCTCCACAATGGTAAGGTCTTATGCCCCTTACATCTCTCACAATTCTTAGCATAGTTCTAATTATCGATAATTATTCAAGAATTATGTACTTTCTCACTCAAAATATTTACGTAATCCTGATTTAATATTAAGAAATACTATACTGTTCCATTGAAAATGCTGCAAGTGGAAAGCTAAAAGCAAATCTGTGGGATTTTCTTAAGGGAAAAATGAAGAATCATTTACTTAGGGGAACTGTTTGTTAGGTTTTTATTTGGTATTAGATATGATCAATAAACTCTAATGGGAGTCATAAGATGGGTATGTGGAGAAGTATTCGTTAATGGTATCAGTATTGAGACTTGATAAATGAAAGGAAGTACAATCATGGAGCCAGGAGCTTCAGGGAATCCCATCTTGTCCTACCCACAATCAGGATACAGTCAATGAAGAACGAGGAGGGCAGTAGACTCCAGATAAAATATTGAAACACCACAATGTGACATCTTAACAATCTTCATTTATATTACCATAGACTTGATTATAATTTAAAATTAATGAACATATATTTATTGAGCATTCCTAAATTAAGACACTGCTCTAAAATTATATGGAGCATCTTATTTTTGCCACTTTTAGAACCTTTTGTCTTACAAATATTTGAAAGAGCAAATGTTTTTATTCTTAACTTGATCTTGATAATGACTGAGTAGTAAAAATTGATGTTCACAAGACATTTCTATCCACAAAGCTTTTTATTGAAAATTCCACCTTAGAGTCTTAAGTAATATGCTACACTTTAAAATGAATTTAAATATTAGGGGCAGGGAAGACTAACCTTTAGAAGAAAATGCTAGTATATAGCAGCTAATGTTAATGCTTATTAATACTTGGTTTTCTACAAGTCTTAAAGGGAAAACATTTTCCAACCATTATAAGATATTGCAGTGTTAATCTACATTTCAATAAGATTTTTAAGGCAATACTAGAACTGCCAAGGACCTGCTCTTAAGCTTGAGAGAGACTTACAAAAGAGTGCTGACAGTTTCATTTTATGTGACATAGAAGCATTATGCTATCAATAAAATGTTATTATATTCTTAAGCATGTGAGAATTTTCCATTGCTGATTCTCGGGAAGTTCTACAGATCCTTCGTGGTGTGAGATACTAGAATATTACCTATATAAAAGATCCTGAAATATAAACTTATGGGAGTGATTTGAAAAAAGTATCCTCTGTTTCACTTGTTTCTCTATAGAAAATATTGTAAATTCTGAAGCTTTGAATTAGAGACATTAATGTTTGAATATCCTAAACCTAATTAAGGAATTGTGGAAGAGGCATTTCAAAGTATATGCAAGATTATATTTAGATGCTTCTTAAAGATTTACAATCTAGAAGATTCACATCTTAGACAATACTTAGATGTTATTAGTTAGCAACATCATGGTAAAATCACCACATTCCTGATTGTGGTCTATCCCTAAAATGAGCAAAGTTTTTCTGAGCAAAGGATTAGTAGTACCCCGGCAGCCTGTAAATCTACAAAAGCAGGCCACAAAAGGTCAAAGTTTCCTTTAACTTCATCTGATATTTTACATCCCCTCTTTCCCTGATATGGCCCTTATTTCAAGGTTTTCTAATAACTGATGGTCATGAGATGAGTTCAGGCAATGTATGAACAACTTTTATTATTAAAAAATTGAAGAGCTGAACATTTACTTGTACATACGTTATATAAAAGAGAACCAATGCATCAAAATAACTTAGATGCTATTACTGAGGGGTAGGCAATACAAATATTTAAGATTTTTAAAATGAGTTAATTCAAAGACTGATATTAAAGAAATACTAATATATGTGGCACATATCTTTGGCAAAAAAAGAACCATGAAGGTGCGACACACAATTCTAAAATTTGGAAGGCTCTGTCCATGGTACTTGTGTCCTCATTCTTCCCAAAGATATGGGTTGTCATTCTGAACCCAAGCAGGCTTATGCCCATTTTAAAGGTTCCAATATTCTAATAACTATATCTTCAACCACCTCCAATGACATTCATCCCATATCAAGATTTTTGCTACAACATTAAGTTTGATGTCACCTGCTATGTAATAGGAGGAAATAACTCTGGTGGAATATTCTGTTTTTTTAATCCTCTCCATCAGCAAAAATAGACTAACAAAAGTGTCACTCCTCCTTTCTCAAGCATGTCCCTATAAATATGCTATCTAGAATTTCCTGTCCACCTTGGTCTTGAGTTTCATTTTCCACACAATCATGAATCAGAACAAGAAGGAGGAAGGATTTTATTTTTACTTTTTTCTATCACTTGAAATTACAGCCTTATCCTTTTCCCCAGTACCTGGTGGAACTCATACAGGACTGACAGCTTTAGTGGATAGAGCTCCCTCCACCATCACCACCACCGTGGGATTTCCTGCATGGGCAATCTCCTACATTCAGAACTTCCACAGCAATGCCATATGGCAACTTCAGTCGGAAAAGCTTGAGGAAAGTAGGAACTTACAAAGGATTCACCATAATTCCTAAAATCTAAGGCTTTGGAAATGCCTTGTAAGGAAATCTATAGAAAAATAATTAACTGAAGAGGGCGTTTATATTGAATTTTGACACAAAACAGGATGTAAATTTATTTTGAACTCCAAAATGATGAGAAAGTGAATATCAGTTGTTTCACCAAACGTGTTTTCATTTCTTCTAACCTTAAAAAATATTCTTCTCTTGGTGTCTCAGTTTTTTAGTAGTAACTCTTATCTGTCCATTCTTCTATAACTTTGAGTGATATAAACTAATGCCTATCAATGGTTTCTATACAAATTAATTTTCCAAAATTTCTTCTGCTGAGGGTCATAAATTTTATAATAGATAATATTTATTGAGAGGTCTTGCTGTATCCCAGACCTCATGCTAAATACATTGATTATCTCATTTAAAGCTCCTTTTAACAAGCCTACAAAGTACAAATGAGGAAACTGAGATGCAAAAAGGTCAAAGGTCAAGTGGTAGCCCTGAAAGCAATATTCAGTCTAGTTTCTGAGCTCACCACCTTCATCACTATGTTAAAAGTTTAGATGCACGAACCTGGTAAATGACATTTTGAATCCTCCTCTTTTCTCATTTCTCTTCAGCATATAGTTTGCCTTTCAATTTTGAAGGCCTGTTTCCTTTGGTCTCATGATATCATACTTCATCAGTTTCCTTCTCAATTTTCTCAAAGAATTCTCTTCTCCTTTCCTAATTTATCCATCTCTATCTGTTTTCTATGAGTTAACCTGGCACAAGGTAGCAGAGCTGACCTACCTCTGTGCTCTATTTGTGTATTCATTACTTAACATGCATTGAATATCAGCTTGACATTTGGGACCATAAGATTACAACATTACCCTCGCAGAGTTTGTAGAACAAGTAACACCTGACTACTGTATTCCTCTCCACTAGCTCATAGTAAAGATCCCACCCTATTTTTTAAATGTATAACTCAGGTTCAAGTATATTTAGTAGGAACTCTAGTTACTGCTTATCTTGTTTAACTGTGCTTCCAGTATGGGGGAGGGCCCAGAGAGAGAGAGAATGAGAGGAGAGGAGAGGGGGCGGAAGAGAGGAAGGGAAAGGAGGGGAATGGAAGGAGAGGAGAGGGGAGGAAGGGAGAAGAAACTAAGCTGATTACTTCAATCCCTCTATTGTTGCTTCAAAATCTGTTAGATTTAGAACTACAATGGCAGAGGCATCATAACTAGTGCAGATCCTTACTCAGGTGAAACTGACACTCCGGTGTGTGCTACTTAAACTAAGATTTAAGCTACTATGACTTTACACTCAAAAGTTTAGTCATATTATAAAAAGTTTTAATATTGTAAAAGTTTGCTAATTGGTGGTGCTAATGATAGCACAGCATGGTGAAAGTAATTAACACCACTGAATTATATATTTGAAAGTGTTTAAAAATTTTAAAAAATAGGACTGTACCAATACAAACAGTAAACCATAATGCAAATTATGGACTATAGTTATCATACTGTTATGTTTCATCAATTGTAACAAAAATAGCATACCAGTGCAATGTGTCAATAATAGGAAAACTGCGTGCCTGAGAGCGGTATATGGGAACTCTATTTTCTGCATGATTTTTCTGCAACCTACAACTTCTCTAATAAAATAAAATATTTAATCATTGTTTCAAAAGCATAACCACTAAGCCAAGGTCTAAGGGCCTTCTGAACCCTCCCCAATAGGAACAGCCAAATTCTGATTTTTGGGCCCAGATTTTAAACCTAAGCTTCAGATGTTGACTTCTCACAGGGTTATTTCTTCTCTAGGCACTTTGTTTCCTTTCCAGGAATGTTAAACTTAATTAGGAGCATTGTGGTCAATCAGGGAAGTTCAACTAACACTGGTTCTCTTCAGAGGATGAAGGAGCTCTATGCAGATATAACAACTCTCTTTCCGAATAACAAAAGAGATTGGGAGAGGCCAGTCTTGCCAGGCACAAAAGATCCTAGTATCTAGTCCTCCAGGGCATTGGGAACCGTACAAATGCTCATAGAAGATTCAAAGAAAATCAGCTCTAATGTGATGGCTTGTGTCCACTTAGCTATCCCTTGGCAATTATTTTTTAAAAAAAGGTTCCATTTCACTAGATGCCCTATTAGTATGCCACCATTAAGTGAGAAGTGCTAGTATAATAGGGTGAAACATTGCCTTTTCAATCTCTTTTCCCAGAGATTTTCTCTAATGGGATAAGCAACTTTGATTAAGGAAACACTTTGATAGCCTAATTTATATGTGAATGAAGAGATTTTCTAGGCAGGCAATACAATAACCAGGAAAACAAAGTGACAGATAATCAGCATTTTTTGTGAATTTAAGATATATTAGGCCAGGGGATCTTAACCAGGGGTTAATGGAAAGATTTCAGGGGGTCCATGAGGTTGAAATGAAAATTCAAAAACACATTATTCTTGTGGAGACGTACTGGTGCGGGTGTGATATATTTATTAAATACTACACAGTATAGTGTGAACTTAGTAGAGGGTCCATGGTTTTCACCTGACTGGCAAAGGGGTCTGTGGAACAAAAAAGGTTAACAACCCCTGCATTAGGGGTTGACGATGGGGGGTGATAAAGAAAGGAGTTTTGGAAGAGAAGAGGGGAGAGCCATAAAATTTGGTTGATGATGGGAATGAATCTGTGGGAAAACTTGCAGGATGAAAGTTTCCAATCATAGAAAGTTCTGAGTACTTTCAAGAACTGGGATGTCTAATTATTCAACCTTACCTTTTTTGCAATTCCCTCATATAAACTTCCCCTGCAGTCCTGGTCCTTAAGGAAAGTCTAATCCAGACAAGACTCCAACCCAGGCTTTTATCAGTGGAACTTGGAGGTACAGGTAATTTAAGAAATGATTTCAACAAATCAAAGTGAGCAAACAAGGAGAATGAGACATGGAAGGTAGAAATAGCAAAATACGAGTGTTGTAAGAAATAGATTTGTTCCTTCATGATCTCTGGGAAATGTGCAGGATGTCTCTAAAAGACAGGACAGTCCGCCACGGTCCTTGGAGGTACTAACTCTTCTCTATTCCTGGAATATACTTGTGCACAGGTCAGTGAGCTCCCATAGCACCAAAGATGAGCCTGTGACAGAATGCAGAATGATTCACAGTAGGTACCTGAGACGGGACATTAGCAGATTCAGGTTAGGCTGAATGTTCTGCTACTCTGCAGCTGAAATTTGACATGGGATGAGAAAATGTGTTGTGGACCATAATGATAAGCTAGATGAAATAAAGCCATCATTGTGCAACACAGTATGGAATAAAAGACTGGGTGTTAGGGCATGCAATGAATTAGTTCATCAAAAGCAAGGACTCAGAGCCAGATGTATCTCGTAGAAATGTGAACACTGCCCCCCACTCCTTATCCCCAAAGGTCCCTGGAGAGGTTCAGAGAAATGCTAGATCTTCCCACTGTAAATCAGCACTAGCAGTCTCTACTAGGTGACATCCAAATTATTGTAAAATTCAAAGTAGTCTCTTTCTTTGGAAACTCCCACTTGAAAGAAGTGCTCTTCTCAGTTCAAAACAGATGAAGGGGTGATTTAGGGCAATGACATTTCTAAGTTTATTTTATCTCTCCTAATGCATGTGAGCTCTAAGAACATTTTTGGACTCTCCCCTTTCAAAATTGCCTTGCTTGTGAACTAAGCCTCTGCATTGTTACATTAAGACCCAATGTTAAAAAAAGACCCAAATGTAAGCAGTTAGTGTTTTTCTTATTTATAATAATAAATAGCATTATAGTGCATTTCTTAAGTGCTATCACTCTTCAAAATGCTTTGCATGTGTTAACTCAGAACATTCTCCTGAAGTAGGTGCCATTGTCCCCATTTTTCAGATTAGGAAATTAAGGTGTAATGAGTTTAAATAACTTTTTAGATTTCCCAGCTGGTAAGTAGCAGAATTGGACTTCATACCTGCCAGTCTGGCTCTTGAGTCAACCCTTCAAAGCATTGCATGTTATGCCTCTTGGAATATCTCAGACACAAAGTTCTTGGAAATCAAGATCCAGAGAATCATCTGCAATGCTGGTTTGTTATATTACAACCAAAATTTTATAATAGCTAATCATTTTTTTTGTTTCATAGTCATAATGTTAACTTTCTAATCAATCTAATATGCCATCAGATATACATGCAAGACACTTTAGATTTTATTCACTTTTTAAAAAATTAACAATATAAAAAATAGGTCAATCACCTTTGTTAATTAACACTCTTTCATTAAAATCATGAATTCTAGTTTAAAATGCCTTCACTCTTGTGTGTTAAATTTATGTGGATAGCCCATAAACAGTCCCTAATTAGTCACATGTGTATTCAGATGTGGGCTCGTGTGTTATAAACTAACACTGAAGTGTATAAGGAACTGTCAGTCAGATCAAAAGTCAACTGAAAATCATCCCATTTGCAAAGCTGAGAGCCTGTCACAGTTAGTTAGTCATAAATGTTTAAAACATCAACCAAACTTTTATTCTAATTGAGCATGAGTTGAAAGGCTACTCACTTTGATGTCTTTGCTTTTATCATTTGTATATAGCTTTAAAAAAAAAGCTACTATTATGCTTTTTTATCCCTACTTGGAGTGGTAGGCATTACTTGGTTCTGAAAATATACAGGTAGATCAATCTATAATTTCAAGGCCTTTGTACAGTTTCCAGTTATGCCTATAATCTTCCACGTGCAAATGTTCAAAAGTAAAATTCTTCCCTTCTTTTTTCTCTGTTTGATCTCTTTCTTTCCATATCTGTGAGGCAAGACATAAGGAACACATCTTTGTAATGATATTTTAGGGGCCATCATTGAAAGTGTATTCCTTACACTATTGTTTCAGTTCTCAGTAGAAACAAATCAAACCATAGGTTTATATTGATATTATCCATTTTATTAGTAAAATCTAGTGCTATTAATGGTCCCATTTTAGAGATTCAGATATTAAGACTCAGAAGTTAGGTAAGTGTCAAGGGCCATAGAGCAACACATCTGGCAATATGGCAAAGATCTCGGTGTGTCAGCCCTGTAACCATTGACATCCTTTTAATTCAGAATTTGCATTCAAAGTCCACATTCAGAGCCATTATCCTATAATTCTATATCCAACAATATTATCAGTTAAGACAATTCATGCTGGAAACAGTCTCTAGGCTTTCCAAAGAAAGTATAACGGTTGTCATGCATTTTGCATTTCATGTTATGTACTCCACAATATATTATTATTTTTTATTTAAACTGTTAGTTACCCTTGAAATAAATTTAAATAATAAGGAAAATATATTTACCCATGTAGTTGCCATTTCAAGTTCTCTTTATTCTTTTGTTTAAATCCAGAATTCCATCTACTATCATTTTCCTTCTGCCTGAAGGACTTACTTTAACATTTCTTGTAGTGCAAGTCTGCTGGTGATGAATTCCCTCCAGGTTTTGTATGTCCGAAAATGTCTTTATTTTGCCTTCATACTTGGAAATATTTTTTGCCATCCATAGAATTCTAGGTCAACAAATTTTGTCTCTCAGTACTTTAAAGGTATTGCTCCAATGCCATCACACTTGCTTTGTTTCTGACAAGAAGTCTAATGTCATTTTTATCTTTGTTCCTCTGTATATAGCGTGTCCTTTTTCTCTGGATGATTTTAAGAATTCCTCTTTATCACAGATATTGAATAATTTTATTATGATATGTTTTAGTATGGTTTTCTTCATATTTCTTGTCCCTGGGGTTGAATTTCTTGGATTTGTGGGTTTATGGTTTTCATTATGTTTGAAAAGTTTGGGGGAATTATTTCTTCAAGTACATTTTCTGTTTCCCCCCTCTCCCTCTCACCTCTCCTTCAGAGAATCCAATTACCTCTAAACCAGGATGCTTGACATTGCTCCATTTCTCACTGGTGTTCTTTCTTTTTTTTTCTGTTAATTTCCTTTTGACTCCCTATGCTTCATTTTGGATCGTTTCTATTTCAAAGTCTTCAAGCTCACTAATCTTTTCTTCTGTAATTTTAATCTGTTGTCAATTCTACCCAGTGTATATCTTTCACAGACATTGCATTTTTCATCCCCTGAATTTCAACCTGGATCTTTTTATATCTTCTAGGTCTATACTTACGATTTGAAACATACAGCATAAAGTTGTAAGAACTCTTTTGTTTGTTTTCTAATTTCCGAATTAATGTTATTCCTGTTAGCTCATATCATGTCTTTTGGAGATCAGTTTCAACTAAATGATTATTTCACCATTATAGGTCTTGGGTGTTTGTCTTTTTGCATGCCTGTTAATTCTTGATTGGATGCCAATATTGTGAATTTCACCTTGTTGGATGCTGGATATTTTTTCATTCCTATAAATCCTCAGTTTTGCTCTGGGCTGCAGTTTAGTTAATTGGAAACACTTTGATTCCTTCATGCCTTGCTATTATCATTTGTTACTCAGGTCTGGAGCAGTGTCAGTCAAGGATAATTGCTCATCACTGCTGGGGAAAGACCTTCCTGAGTACTCTACCAAATGCCCTGCAGATTGTAAGTTTTTCCAGTCTCTGTTGTGGGAACAGGCACTGTTCCTAGACCTGTGTGCATACCAAGCACTGTTCCCTCTAATCCTTTCATATAGTTTTTTCTCCAGCCTTGGGGAGTCTCCTCACATACAAGTACTGAACCCTGGAGGACGACCCTCTGCAAATGTCCAGGGTTTTCTTGCTGTGCCATTTTCTCCTGCTGGTATTCTTTCATACAAAATTTGTCTTGTTTCCCTCGACTCTATGTCCTCATCTCATGGAATCCCCTGAGCTCTGCCTCAGTTTCCCCTCCCTGTGCTGTGGCCAAAAAACTTTTAAAACAGAAAGCTGAGGTAAACTTGGGGCTCACTTTCCTTCTTCCCTATCTCTCAAGAATCAGTGCCCTTCATTGCATGATATTCCATTTTTGAAAATCATTCTTGCATGTATTTTGTCTGTTGGGGATTTTTGTTGTTGTTTTTGGACATTTCAGGTGGGAAGGTAAATATAGTCCCTGTTAGTCCATCTTGGCCAGAATAGTTATTTTTGGAGGAAGAAAAACATAGAAATGTATTGAGTTCTCAGGCACTAACCTGAATGCTTTGCATATAGTAACTCATTTAATCTATACAATATTTCATGAAGTGTTATTATTATCCCTTAGTGGAAGACATTGTTGGTTACCCACTTAATATCATCAATATTATTAAGACCATTTTCATTGATATCTGATTATTATGTCTCTCATCTACAAGCCCACAAGAAATAACACCTATGCCTTGATTAAATGTGTACCTTCATTCATATTTTGGACTCTTAGTAAATTGAGCAGGATTCTTTCTAAGACTTTTTTTTAGATGTAATAAAAGCCCTCAGGAGATAAATTTCAGAAAACAGAATGACTGTTAAAATGTATTCCTCAAAAGCCAATTTAATTATATTTTCTAATGTTTGCATATGGAGGACATATAAAATTGTTTTCCTATTTAAGATACATATTATTAGCTACTGCCTTGATTTCTTTTTGGTATTTTAACCAAGCTAACAATTGTCTTCAAAAGGTGATACACTGGGTAATCATAAAATATTCAAAAGCATAAATAAGCACAAATAAGCCTCCAAGAAGGTATGACTTTAATACTTTAAAATCTACTCACAGATAATCCCACACTGATTCTGTATTTTACAATTATAAGAACTCTTAGGTAATAAAACCCTGTATCTAGCTGATATCTGTAAAAGAATAGAAGTGCAGTGATAACCACAACTTCTCTAATTTAAAAAATGTGTGAAAAAAGAGCTCATATAAAATATATTTGTGATGATAGTAAGAAAATGATGCAAAAGTATACTTATTAATGGTTGAGGGTATTTTCTGGTTTCTCCATCCTGAAACACAACCATGAAGAGGAAATCTAGGGTACATACAGAGCATCTCAAGAGAAAAAAAATACTCTGAACTAGTTGTCTTAGTTCCCTAGGCCACCACAACAATGTACCACAAACTGGTTATCTTAAAACAGTAGAAATGTTTTCTTTCACATTTCTGAATTCTAGAAATCTGCATCAAGGTGCTGGCAGGGCCATGCTTTCTCTAAAGCCTGTAGGGTTTTTGTGGTGGCTTGTGGCCTGACTCAGTCTCTGCCTCCATCACATGACTGCCTTCTCTCTGTTTCTAAATGTCCTCTCCTTATAAAGACCATTATATTGTTTTAGAGTTTAATTCATTTTGGCCTCATCTTAACTAATAACATCGTCAAAGATCCTGTTTTCAAATAGAAACATAGTCGCAAGCCTGGGGGTTAAAAGTTGACCATGTCTTTCAGAAGGACACAATTCAATCCATAACACCTGTCAAAGGATACATTTTCATGAAAATTAGACATGTGGATAAAGATTCAACCAAGACCATAAGGTTAGAAACATTTATAATTTAAAAGTTTTTCTCTGGCTACCATGGAAATAGTTGTTGATAACTTGAATAATAGAACTATATATGTTGTATGTAGTGTAAAGCATACCGAGAAAATGATATATGATGCCTGGAAGGTATTTGTAACTGAAATTAAAATGGCCCTCAGAAGAAAGTATTTATTTAGGAATTAAATGGTAGGCAGGGAAGGCAGTTTTGTTGGGATCAGCCTGAGAAGAATACAATTTTGAAATAATACAGAGTCAAAGAAGATGAGAAAGATAAGTAAATAAAAGTGCTTATGGATTCTTTATTATGAAGCCATGGTATTTATGAATCTTTACCCCTACCCACTCCATCTATAATGTGGTACACGTCATGGTGACCCCTGAATAGGTACAATGAACTAGGGTTGGGTGTGGTGACCATAGTACTTCGCTTCCCTAAAACTTCAAAGGATAGTTGCATTACCGAAGCCAGACAAGTCAATTTCCTTACTAAACATTTTATTAGTGGTTTGAGAGCAAAAATCTTTCTTACATCGCTCTTCACCAAAGTAGAGAGTAAATCTGGGGCTATCTGTATTTTTTTCTCCACAAGTGGGTAAAAGCTAATCTTCCTATGGAAAGGATGAAACCACAAAGTGAGATACATAAAAGAAAAAGGAGAGAGAGATAGAGATGGTAAAAATTGAGAGAGAAGTGATTTTAGCAGTGTTGAATCGCTGGTTCCTGTCCCCAAAGTTCCTGGGTTTTCCCTGGTTGCCTTAGCTTTTCCTTAGATTCAGTGATCTGCCTCAACATTCCTGCAATAAACCTCTTGCTTAATCCGATGTCAACTGAATTTCTGTTGCAAAAGAATTTTAGATCAAGAGAAAGCATGAGCTGACATGACCATTACGTGGCTTGAAATGTCCTATATCAGTCTTCAAGTTTAGAATTTAGTAGTTAACCATACACTGACTTGCACTGTAGACCACATAAATTCCAAGTGCCTAAATTCTAGTCTAGTGAATGGATTTTAGTTCAAACACCCCATTGAAATATATGCAATGAGTGAAGGGTAAAAACTTTGAAGAATGAAGGGAGATATAACTTTTAAAACTCCTTAAGGAAAAAATGTAACTTGGTGTAATGGTTATGATCGGAGGGATATATATATATATATATTTTTTTTGTGAAGCTTAGTCTTCACAGTCCCCAACTCACACAGCCTTATTCCAAGACCTATGGAAGGCCCTAATAGACATTTACATGGACATAGAATTTTTAAATTTTTTGTTTTATCTTTGTGAATTTGCAATAAAGTTAATAAAAATATATATATTTTTCAGAGGTAAGATTTTTTCCACTGAAATCACTTAAGATACCTTATGTTTCCCACCCTTTTCCTTTGCCATACTTCCTCTTATGTAGACTGGTGTCAGAATGGCCATGGGATCTGACGAAGGAGAAGTTGTATTGGGATTACATTAGACTTCGGTTTAGGAGTATATTGTCGATATTGTTATGATTTCCAGACACTCTTGAATACAGTTAAATTATTTTTAGCTGTCCTGGGGTAGGGATGACTTCCAGAAATATTGCTGCAACCCACCTTGTCAACACATACAGGATTTGTGATGAGGAAGGAGAGGGCCAGATATTGTATTGCAACATGGATGTGTCTGTCCAAAAAATTTAGCACCAGAGCTATGTGGGTAGTGGAGAAAAAACAAAGTTTAAAAAGTCTTGAGTCAAATGATACTCTGTGGGAAACCAATGAAAACAGCTGTAAAACTTTACATAACAACAATAATAATAAGTTGTGAAACTGAAAAAATATATATAAAATTATTATTAAAAATCAAATTTTATCTAGCCATTCTTGAGGAAGGACCAAAGTATCTTTCTATATGTCTATAGAAAGCATTACAAGTTACTACAAATTCATTACAATATGAAGAGATGATCAAAACACAGTCCCTCACACTGTGATATACTAAAAGCCATTGATTATATTCTTTGGATAGATCATATGATATGTAAATAATTTCAGTGTCCTAGTCAGCCAAAACAGGTACTGATACAAAGTACCAGAAATCTGTTGGCTTTTATAAAGGGTATTTATTTAGGGTAGAAGCTTACAGTAACCAGGCCTTAAAGAGTCCAACTCAAGGTATCATAAGAGGTGCTTTCCCACCCAAAGTCTGTTGTCATGCAGGATGGCAGGCGATGTCTGTGAGGGTTCAGCCTTCTTCCTTCCTCTTAAGGTTCTGTGGTCCCAGCTTCTTCTGATCTCAGCTGTAGGCTGGCATAAGGCTTGTCTCTTTCCTGGGGGTCTTCTCTTTCTGGGCTTAGCTTCTCTGCTCTCTACACAAGGCCAGCTGTAAACTATCAGGCAAACAGCCTTGCTCACTCCCTGGGGCTCCAGCATCAAAAACTAAGCTCTCTCCTCTGCCATGTTGTTTTCTGTGTGAGTGTCTGTCCACCAAGGGGGCAGGAACTTAACATCCTACTGTTGTGGCTGAATCAAAGCCTTAATCTTAATTTAATCAAGTAAAAGTGATACCTCTGAATCTAATACAATCCAGCATGCCCAGAGGAACAGACAGTTTACAAACATAATCCAATATCTATTTTTGGAATTCATAAACAATACCAAACTGCCACACTCAATACAACTGCCTAATAAACAAATAATTCTACAAGAATAGCCAGAAATAGCAGCTATGCATAGTAGTGGAATATAGATTGAGAGGTGAGGAACTTTCTTATTTGTTTGTCTGTTTTTTATTTTTTATTATTATTATTGAAATAATGAAAATACTTTAATAATGATTGAAGTGATAAACACACAACTATGTGATTATAACAAATACCATTGATTTTACATTTTGGATAAATTGTATGCTTTATTAATATGTATCAATAAAATTGGTTTGTTCAAAAAAAAGCACATGCATCCAAAAAAATGCAAGAAGACATTATTTAGAGGTGAATCAGGCAGTTAATTAATAAAAGAATTACTTTATTTTATTGGACTTTGTGGGTTTGATCTATTTATCAGGTATTTTTCCAGTTGGCAATTTGATAGGAATTCTTTTCTCATTCTAAATACATCTTAACATTCATACCTCAATACCCACATATGAGTTTGTTCTGTTTGACAGGTTTTTTCCCACCCTACTTGTAATAGTTTAGGAATTCTTTTCTCATTCTAAATGATTATTTACTTCCATAACTAATTTTGATTTATTAGTATTTTATTCCTTAAAAATCCCCCTCCCCCAATTCTATAAATTTCAGGTCCCAAAAAACCTGGATTCTCTACAGCCAGTACCCAAGAAGTGTCAGAGCCTGAAAGAGTCTGGCTGGCAGGTGCTTGTGAAGGCTATGCCTGACCCTTCCAGCCAAGAGGCCAATGGTCAGGCCCAACTGTGGTTAGACTGTTGTGAGTAAAGAAAGCTATTGTGTAAAGCAGCTCTGGGGCCACCCAAGGCCCCTAAATCTAGTGATATTCCAGGATGAATAATGATAAAAGTGACCAGTGCAGTTGGACTCCCAGAGGTGATCTTTCCGTGCCCTCATTTTCTTGAACAACAAAAGCTCCAGGTTCTGGTGTGACCCGAGTTAGAGGGAGCAACTCACCCTCCAAAATAATGCTATTGAACATCTCATCAGCTTTGGGGACTGGGGGCTCAGGAATGGATTTGACTTAAAAAAATGGAGAAATATGAATTTTTTGAAGTATCAATAGGGAGTTTATTCAGATAGAACTAGAAAGGCAAACCAAGGATCTTAGAAATAACATAAGATATAATTCTCCTTTTTATCTAGTTGATCCTAAAATAGGATTGCAACGCTATTGATTTTTCTATACTATAAAACACTTTCAAGTAAATCCTGTAATTAGAGTCTAAAACTGAAATTCCTTTAGTATTTTCCTGACCCTTACTTAAGTAGAATAGTAGATTAAATATAGCATGTGGTGATGTAGATACCAAAGTTTCCCAGCTACTAAAACAGATACCATACAATGGGTTGTCTTAACAACAGGAATTTATTGGCTCATGGTTTCAGAGGCAAGAATGCTTGTTTCGTGCTGAGGTCTGTAACTTCTGTCTGGCTGGCAATCTTTGGGGTTCTTGTTTTTTCTGTCACAGGGCAATGCAGTGGGGGTGTCTTCTCATTTCTCTTCTGGACTCCACTGACTTCCAGCATCTGGCTGCTCCCTGTGGCTCCTTTTTCAGTGACCTTCTTTGTCAGACCTCCAATAATAGTATTAAAACTCATCCTGATTCACTTGGGCCCTACCTTACTAAAGTAACCTCAGCAAACAGTTCTATTGACAATGGGTTCACACCCACAGGAATAGACTACAATTAAGAATATGTTTTTCTTGGGTACATAAATCTAAATCACCACACCCAGTAAGTAAAAATTTATACAAGGAAGCATAATTTCCTTCTGAAAATTTAAAATAAAAATATTACCAAATGGAATTATAAAAAGGTGATTTATTTCTAAAAGATTCTTTTGAGATGCCCCTTGTATATTTAGGTTTATTAAAGTTGAAAGTTTTACTCATATACCATATAAATAGAAGTGTTTTCTTCTAAAAATGAAGTAAGTTTTATGTTAAATAATTATTGAAAAATATTAGCATGGTCTATGGGTAGTTAACCTTGGAAATTGAATACAATGGTTAAGAAAATGTCATGATCATTGTGTTCCATATTATTTTTTCTCTGTGTCTCATTTTCCATATATGTAAGAAAGGCTTTGAACAGATTATGTATGACAATGTCTTTAACTCTTGATGAATTATAATGTGTTAAACATTATTTTTCCTTCTCCTATTGTGGAGTAGTCACTATATTAATGTGGTAGTTGGTAGAGAGCAAGAAAACATTGCTAAAATGAAAAGATATTGCCAAACACTGCTTTGAAATGTTTTATATACTGAAGTTCTTCATTGTAATTTGCTAGAAATAAAAGATTTTTACTACTAAAAATATGTTGAAACCTCTCATTCGGGTCCAAAGTTGCTTCACTTGAGACCCCCCCAGCTTTCCCTCAAACCATCTGTCATGACAGAAACAGATTCTCCAAACCTCCCACTCAAGCCACATTCTTCCCATCAACGAAAATACAGCTTAAGACTCAACCTTAAATGTACTTGATCCTTAAACTGGCATGTATAATATAGAGAAAAAATAACTCCTAAGAGGCACTCAAGTGTGCTCCAAGGACAATGGGTCAGTGTTAGAGCAGAAGGGGAATTTTGAATCCTGCATAGGTTTGAGTATTGGTCACTCAAATTGTCCTCTGGCTCCGTTGGATGCATGCCTGGCTCCCAGGGAAGGGGGGAAAGATTGTGAAGATTGACTAAAAGCTGAAAGAGTTCTTTCATTAGACTCTGAAAGATTTGGAAGCCCAAGGCAATAGTACTTTGCAACCTCTGTCCTAGTGGAATCAAGAGGGGGGTGGGAGTGGGGTAATTTCCCTATTCAGGGTTCCTATTGAGCATGAACATGCCACAGAAGTCTGAGCAGTGGATTAGTTGTCAACTGGAATGCAGAAGATTTGGAGATGGCATTTGACTGTGATGCATCTTGGAGGCTTTTTTGCAGCTTACCGTAGGGTTCCCTACAGTGGCTTGGATATCACTACAAAGATCCAGATTAGGGGTAAAGTGGATTGGAAGATGCATGCAGTACCTGGAGGACTACTTCCTTAGCCCCATAAGACAATCTTGGGCCTATTTTGACAGGGTGGTGATATATTGTAAAGGAATGGAGATCCACTGAAGCCCCCAACAGGTTGAATTATGTGCTGTGACCCAAAGAATGAGAGATCATGAATATTCAAGAGAAAAAGCTTTCATTGGAATTTGCAGAGACCAGAGTTGCAGGAATTCTGGATCCTCAGAAACTATAAAGACCTTGATTCAGATGTCTTCACTGTAAGGTCTCCCAGTTGGACTTACTGTCTACATTCCAAAGGCCTTCTTAATTCCATCCCATGACCAATAGTGTCCTCTGATACTGTACCTTGTCTTCACTGTAAGGTCTCCCAGTTGGACTTACTGTCTACATTCCAAAGGCCTTCTTAATTCCATCCCATGACCAATAGTGTCCTCTGATACTGTACCTTAGATTTTGTTAAGAGCTCAGCCTTCCCATTACAAACTACAAATTGTAGTTTGAATCCTGGATTTCTCACTTACATGCTTTTGAACTTGTGCTGATCAGTTAATCTCTGTGATCCTCTATTTCTTCATCTGTACAAATGGAATAATTGTATCTATTTTATATGATTGTTTGAGGATCAAATAAGGCACAGCACATAGTAAGTTCTCAAGAAATGTTAATTATGATAAAAATTATTATTACTTTATAACTATAACCATGATTAATATATGCTTCACTGGGTCCTTTCCTAACTGTCTATATCATAATCTTTCAATTTATTCTTCTAATAAATGGCACATTAATTCTGTTTTTCTGCATTTCTATGTTTATACTCTTAAGAGAGTTTCAGATTGGTCTGAGTCATCTTTTCATGTCAGGCCTCCTAGTTTGTAAGTGACCTGGGTGAAGCAGATGTTGCTCAAGCGATTGGGCTCCCATCTACCATATAGGAGGTCCAAGGTTCGAGTCCCAGGACCTCCTTGTGAAGGCAAGCTGGCCTGCACGGTGAGCTGGCCAGAGCGGAGAGCTGGCACACACGGATCTATCCTTAAAGAATAAATAAATCTTTTTTTAAAAAAAGTGATTTGGTACTTATGAGTCATTTGCCCTTGGGTCAGTGCCTAAATTCTAATCTAATCTATTTAGATGTAAGGGTGATTTGGTAGGAATACATATGTTTATATATATATGCATATGCATATATTTATATATATCTACCTTAGTGGTCAGCAAGCCAGACATATAACCTTATATTTATTAAGTAATTAAACTGAATCAAGCAATATGCTGTGTTCTAGGAAAATAGCTCTGAGCAAGAAATATACAGCTCCATCTTCCTGGACTCCGAGAACTATTTGGAAGAAACTTTTATGTGGATTAAAGTTCCCATAGGTCAGGTAGGGATAGAGATTTGGATGTAATTTTTAAAGTTGTTGCTATTTTGATCTTATTATTACCCCCCAGGCACCCCTGGTCAGGGGAAACATGGGTTTTACTTTGCAATGCTGAGGAATAAAGAATTCTGAAGAAAGAAAGCCTTGTGTTTGAAAGATCAGTGTGGGAACACAGAAGGACCTGATTACAACTTTCACATCAAATGGGAACTTGGACCAAATTGAGGCACATGACTCAGAGCTCTAGAAAAAATGTAGTAAGAATGTGACTCCTGATGGACGAAACTTTGGAATTTTGTTACCACTTAGATGTCTATAAAAAGAATCTAAAACAGCTTTAGAGTCCACAGAATAGGAAGAGGAGGGTACTTTCTTTACATTTAAATATGTTACAGGGAAAAAAATTATAAAGTGAAGAAAAAACCTCAAACCAACAAAATATCAAAATATGTAAACTCCAACATGTTTGGTATCGTCTAGAGCAGTGCTTCTCAAAATTTAATGTGATATAACATTTATGTAATCAATGTATCCTAAAAATATATAGAGATATACATAAAAAAATTAATGTGCACATAAATCACCAGGGATCTTGTGAAAGTGTAGTTTTTGATTCACTAGATGTGGGGCCTGATATTCTGCATTTCAAGCAATCTCCCGGATGATACTGAGACCGCTAGCCCATTGACCATGTATATATATGTTAATTTAATTTTTATTTATTCACATACAGTTGTAAGTAGCAATACAAATAGAACCCATGTACCCTTTACACAGCTTCCCCCAGTGGTCACATCTATTGTGTACATATACTACGATATCACAACTAGCATATTGCCATCGATACAGTTAAGGTACTGAACATTTTCATCATCAAAAGGCTCTTCCATGTTGACGTTTTATAAACACTCTGCTCTTGCTCTCCTTCCCTGACCTCTGGTCACCACTAATCTATTCTCCATTTTTATAATTCTGTCATTTCAAGAATGTTATATAAATGGAATCACACAGTACATAACCTTTTTTCCACAAGCATAATTCCTTTGAGATTCATCCAAGTTGTTATATATCAAGAGTTCATTCTTTTTTATAGCCAAGTAGGATTCCACGGTAGGATATACCAAAATTTCTTTAACCATTCACTCTCTGAAGGACATCTGGATGGTTTCTAAATTTTTCTTTAAAAAAAGCTAATATGAATATTTGTATGCACATTTTTCTATGAACACAGTTTTCACTTCTCTTGGAAAAGTACCCAAGAGTGCCATTGCTAGGTTGTATGGCAGTGATATGTTTAGTTTTTAAAGAAATTGCTAAATGGTGTCCCAGACTGGCTGTATATTTTTTTGTTCCCATGGCAATGTATGACTGCTTCAGTTTCTACACATTCTCATCAGTGTTTGGTAAAGTCACCATTGTTTTATTTACTTAATTAAAAAAAATTTTAGCTAATCTGATAAATGGGTAGAAATATATCATTGTGGTTTTAATTTACAATTCCCTAATGGCTAGTAAGGTTTAAAATCTTTTCAAGTGTTTATTTGCCATCTGTATGTCTTCATCAGTGAAATGTTTCTTCAAGTCTTTTGCCTATTTTCTAATTGGATTGATGGGTTTTGTTTTCACTATTGCGTGTTTGTTTTATAAGATTATTTTTATCTTATTGAGAAAGCATGGACCAGACAGAAGGGGCACAATATCAAGACCTGGAGGGAGGGGTTGGAGAGTTTCACATATTATCCCATCATGCACTGGGAATGGGGGGGACAGGAAATGCCTGGGCCAAGCCCCCCAGTATGAAGGGAAAACAAGCTTTGAATGGGACCAATGGGGCTCCCCTGGCCCCTCGGCTATATCCAGGTTTCTTCCTTCCTGAACCAAGGAGGTCGGGCTTTGCCAAGCATCCAGGGAGACCAGCTGGGCCAGCACCAGCCACCATCCAGGCTATGGTGGTTTCCCAGGGGCAACCCTGGGAGAGGTTTGGGGGCAAAGGACACAGGGCAGGGAAGCAGAAGGCAGGGCCCTGGGAAATGTATAATTTGACACCAAGAAAAATAAAAGTAATATTTCTTTTGTTAAGATAAATCAAAATGCATATTCTGAAATCATTTTGTCTGTAAATGGTTGGATTTCAATTCACCCTTAAAGGGATGCTTATAGAAGATAATATTAATAATAAAAACAGCTACCAAGTCTGAAAACAAAAGGAAAAAAAAAACACCTGAACACGAGACTTTCCTATGTGCTGTTCTGAAGGTGGCCAAGACCTAGGAGGGCTTATTTCCATCAAGGGGAGTGTGTCTGCAGTAAGGGTCAGAGAAGCGGTCTCCCTGTGGCAGACAGAATGTGCTCCAGAGGTCTTTGGGAATGTGGCTATTTTGGTTTGTTGTTTTTATTTTTAATTGTGCTAAAATATACATAACACAAAAATCATTTTAGCCATTTTAAGTGGATACTTCTTTGACTGTTATCAATGTATTTTTGAGTTTCAAGTCTTTAAAATATATATTTGGTTTGTTTCTAGTGTTTTGCTATTATGTCAAGTATCTAGAGATTTCCCTGTCATTTTTTCTATTATTAATTTCTGATTTGATTCCTTTATGGTAAACAAACAAACAAAAATCACCCTATATATGATTTTTTTAAAATTTTTGAGATTTAGTTTTGCCCCAGGATATGGCCGATCTTCATATTTATTCTTGGGGACTTAAAAATAATGTGAATTCTGCTGTATTTTGGTGGCGTGTTCTATGAAAGTAGGTTACATCCAGTTGGTTCATGGTCCTGTTGAGTTATTCTCTATCTCTGCTAGTTGTTCTATGAGTTGCTGAGAGACAGATGGTAAAGATTCCAACCATTGTTTTGGATTTGTCTCTTTCTCCCTTCAGTTCAGTTTTTGTTTCATGTATTTTGCTGATCTGTAATTTGGATTCAGGATGGCTATATCTTCTTGGTAGATTAACTCTTTTTGGTGTGTCAACCCATTAATCATTATATAATGTTGCTCTCTGCCTTTGGTGATTTTAATTGTTCTAAATGCTACTTTATCTGATATTAATATAGCCACACCTGCTTTTTTAAAAAAAATGTTTTACTTTCAGCCTATCTAATTGTTATATTTGAAGTAAGTTCCTTATTGATAGCTTGTAGGTGGGGAATGTTTTTTAAGTATATTCTGCCAATCTCTATATTTCAATTAGCGGATTGGCCATCTTCACTCAATGTAATCATTGATAAATTAGATAACAAGTCTGCCTTTTATTGTTTGTATTCTGGTTATTCTCCTTGTTTTACATTTACTGTTTTCTTTTTTCTTGCATTTCTGCAGATTATTTGAACATCATTTAGAATTCAATTTTGATTTATTTATAGACATGTAGTGTCTCTCATTGTATAGCTTTTTTAGTGCTTAATCCAGGTATTTCATTATATAGACATCCTAGTCTACTGGTGTTAACATTTTACCAGTTTGAGTGAATGTTAAATTAGGGAATGCAGCTTCCTGAAAAAGAAGAGTTATGCAGCTCTCCATGCAAATTTCAGCACTATCATTTAGTAGCTGAGCATGTTTATTAACTCAGGCAAGCTACTTAACATCCAAGTGCCTATTTTCTAATATGTAAAATGGGAGTAAATAATAATTTTACTAAAGGCTGTTGTTAGGCCTTTGAACCTAATGTTTGAACTATTTCCTGTTACATTGTTCATTACAAATAAGCTGGCTTATTTCAATGCACTTCCTTTACTCCAAGATTAGAAGGTCAGTGCAATCTTGAGTTTCAAAGCTGACTGAGCGTAGTTCTGAGGCAGGTTAGTATAGGAAACGAGGGAAGGCAGCTGGTCAGATCAAAGCCATAAGGGTCACAGCTGAAAAGCCTGCCGAGAACCTGGTCATGACATCCCATTTGAAACTCCCAGGCTCAAAAAGGCTCGGAAATTTTCAAACAGAAAGTCATCCCCATTGGCTCCCTAAAAGCTAACAGGTGCCACCTGAGTGGTCCATAGTATAAATCAATAGGAAGACAGAAAAGCAATCTATCAGGACAGCAAATAGCTAAGATCCCTCCTTCACATGGGGATGTGGGAGGACAAAGCGCCAGCTTTAAAAAGGCTACAGCTCCAGGCCCAGGAGTGTCTCACCCTGGAGCATGCCCTCACTCAAATCTCAGGGTGTGCTCTAACCTTCTCTGGGTTCTCAATTAAGTCTTCACTTGCCTGCTTAACTTGGCAGGTCTTTGAAGTCCTTCTGATGTAGTCAAGAACGTGGAAAACCACTGCCAGCAACAGTTCAATGATGGTTTATAAAAACCAGTCTTTTTCAAGAGAGTGGATAATATCTAAATTCCAAAAGTACTTTTACTTTTGGAATTTAGGCTTGGGGGCCTAGACCTAGAAATTGAGAACTCAGAAAATAAAGTTTGTACTTACTGAGAAGGAAGTTAGAGTGCTTTTAGAACTCAGGGCCTCATGGAGAAATGTGCCTGGTGAGAAGAAAGATATGGAAAGATAAGAGTGGTAAAGATGCTGCCAGACTCCCTTAGGGAGAATGGCTCTGAGACAAACAAAGATAAAAGGAAAATGGGCAATTTTTTGGGCAATTTTAGTAGAAATTAGAAAAGAAGAGTCTCTTCTCTCTAAGTCCATTTGGAACTCTGGGATGAAATAGCCTCTGCTGTGTCCTTATGTCTCCATAATGAGTAGAGCAAGAATGAGAGTAAGCTGAGTTAAGGTAGAGGAAAGGGCAGAGATTGTGTCCTGATTCTCCCTCCTTGTGGGATGTAAGCATTGTGCAATACTTGTACGCTTCTTGTAGGGATATGGAAGGCAATATTGAGATTTTGCATTATTCCATGGGATCTTCAAGGCAAGGGGTAATCCACAGCCTAATGCCAGGGACTAGCTGGAGGATGTGGCTCAGATTGAGAGGAGTCATTACCAGTGAGGGTGGAGGTGAGAGTCAGCAAGGTGGGGACCCCTGCATGGTAATCAAGATCAGAAAACAAACCTGGAGTTACAGCACCAGTGGGCGCTTGAGCAGTGGATGCAGCAAGAACAGAGGTCAACGTCAGAGGCCAGAAGATAGGTTACATCTAAATTAGGAAAAGATGGAAGCCATCAGAGACGGACGTGTTAAAGGTAAAATCATGCTCAAATATGAAATGAGCATGTACCAAGTGCTCATTTTACCAATTAATGAGGGAAGAAAAATGATGCTACAACTGTTCCAAAGGGGAATTCAGAGAACATACACATATCTAATCAGGAATGCTAACGTTCATTTACAAACAAATGCCAAACTCTTTCAATATCTAGAAGGCAATAACCAATTTTATTCCAGGAGATAACATTCATTTGCATTTCTGTGGTTCAGAATTATTTACATTACTGTCAGTTTTCTACAACTGACAGAGTTGTAAAATAGCTCAAAGAGAATGAAAATTATAGGCCCTTATAGAAGGGTAGGATAGACTGGACATTAGTTATATTTCTTGCTCTTTTTTATTTCACAGTCTTGCCTGACAGACTGCATGCACCCCACTCTTATGGTATCGTGCCAGCTTTCTCCAGCACCTCTGTGTCATCTTGTAAATGAAAATGACAGTAAGGACTCTTGAGTCTGAGGAGACAGAGTTTCCCATAATAGTACTTTTTAAAATTAAATGAGAATAATATACTAAATGAGTAAATGCATATTTTTGTTTTTTATTAGTAGGAATACAAATTTATAAGGAAGTTTAATTCTGTTATAGAAAAGTAGTGAAGCTTACCAGTTCTCTTACATTTGAGTAAAGACATGTAAATGTTAACCCCCCAAAATAGATCAATTGCTTAACATAGATGTTGTCTCAAAGTAAAGGGCTCAATCCAAAGTATGTTATTACTATGCATTCAGGAAGCACAGGCTCTGATCCTTTCGTGTAAGTATGCAGTATGAGTAGCAGTGTGCTGTAGAAAGTTATAGAAAGTATTTTATTTTTTGAAAAATCAGTTCTTTTCATAATGAATCAAAATAATGGTGTTTTGTATAACATTGCAGGAAGATCCTATTTTCTCTCCGCCATCAGGAGATAGGAATGTAACTCTTAACAATCTAGGAAGGGCCATTATTACTCTACCTTTCTTGTCCCTCAGGTAATAAGTGACTGTCTAAGCTTCCCATTTGCCTGAATTATCCCTTGGAGGTGCATCATCCTGGCCTGCCACTTACTCTTGCTCTTAACTTCCCCATC
The DNA here is from genome assembly GCA_004027955.1 of Chaetophractus vellerosus. Classification (NCBI taxonomy): domain Eukaryota; kingdom Metazoa; phylum Chordata; class Mammalia; order Cingulata; family Chlamyphoridae; genus Chaetophractus; species Chaetophractus vellerosus. The sequence continues at coordinate 27,058 of PVKH010001522.1, forward strand.
CATCCACTCCCCTTTAAGCATGGGCCACAGCAGGGCCCATTAGTTAACTTTCAGTTGGAAAATAATCTATAGACTTATTTCATTATAACAAGAATGCTGTGCAAGATTGCTCTAAACTGGTACTGAATTTAGAGAGAAGAAAATAAATTATCCTGCAGGAATGAAACCTTAATGGCATATGTGCTGGGGGTGTGAGAGATACTTTATAGAGCTGCACGGACTCTACAGGTGGCACTTAAATCACACCAAGTAGGCATTGCTCATTCTTCAATGTGTGAGAATGATCCTTAATCCATTTGTTTATTTAAGTATCACACATTACACAGGAGTATTTCCCTTTGGCGCGACCATGCGCTGCATGTGGTGCAGCTATAGCCACTCCACACTACAGAACGAAATTCTGGAGCAAAGTTTGCATGTACTCTAAAAGTACTTTCCAGATAATTAGAAAATGTTCCACTGCTTCGAAGATCTCCTGTATAATACACAGTTAAATGATTATCTTGGAGTTTATTTTGGAATATTATTACCTTTGAGAAAGCATTGTTATTGGGCACTTTTTTCTAGGAGACATTAATGTGTATAATTAAAAACATACAATTCAACCTCTCTGCAGGATATCTATGAAACCATTTATGGGTTGTTTTTTTTCTTGTCCTTCTAGGTGTTGCTGACTGTGGGCTCAAAGTAATGAGAAGAAAGTTATTTTTAGGTTGGCATAAGTGTTTTGGTTGCTCTAAACTAAAGAGCCTTATTTAGAGTTTGCAAACCCTACTATGGTACATTGTGTTTTATACAAAGCTAATTGCTTTCCTTAGTTTTACCATTATCCATTTTTTTTTTCTAATAAGCCCTTTTCCCACTGAAGAAATGAAAATGAGAGTAGATTTGCATTGCTGGTTGGGAAAAAGTAAAGTGTTCAAAGTAAAACAATGTATTAAAAACACTGCCCCGCCACACCATCCCAGTTTAAAGTAACTTTCCCTTTTTTAATTGCAAAACTAAAATATAAGGGAAAAGATATATGTTCTAAAAATGCTCATATGACTAGCTGACTCAAAATGATTATCTGCCTGCATGTTTTCAAAGACTATGGAGGAGAAACATTTTTGTGTATTCCTTCTGCTCACAGGTGTCTCAATAATTGTAATCATGGTTACGTATTTTATCAGTCACTTAGCTGTGTCTACATCTCTACTGGCTGCTGAGGAGAGCAATGTAACTCCCTCTTGACCTTGAACCTAGAGGCTTACCCTCTAAAACAGTAAAATGGGAGGCCATAGGATAAACAGTTTTTGAAGTCTTACCATCAAGTTTCAAGGCAAATTTATCCTGACAAATGAATACTAAGCTGAACATAAAACGAAACCAATGTCTCCAGCCCATTGAACATTTGATAGTATATGGAGATGTGATTCTAAAGAGCTAATTCAGGGTATGTTTGCACTTGCCATTCAAATCTGAAAACGGTTGTGATTGATTAGAACATGAAGCTTTATTATGTCTAGCTAAACAAGGATGAGAAATAAGGCGGAAACAGAGATTTTTATCAGACTGAGTTCAGAGTACTTTTAGGTGAGCTGAATGAAGAACAAAGTGCAGGCAAGGTGATCCATGTGGAGCGTGTGGATTGGGGTGGGGTGGTGGAGAAAGGATAAAAGGAGGATTATGTGTTTCTGCGAACCAACATTATCCCTCCATCAATTTCCTGAGTATTAATTTATTTTGAAAGATCATTCAGAATGTGCTTTGGAGTTTCCCCTAGATTTGTAACCTCAGAATGATGTACTGTATGTTAGAGTAAGCAAGGCTGAGTCCAGACAAAAACGAAAAGCCAGAGTTGAACCTTGTAACTGGCTTCAGTCTCCCATCTCCTCCCTCCAGTGGGTCTGAAGCCACCTTGACCAGGTAACCCCATGCTGACATCTCCTAAGCCAGCCTCTCATTGGGTACTTTACTACAGGCCCTTTCTCAGTTTGGAACTCTCTTGAACACAGGGCACCAAAGAGATCCATTGTACTTACTCATTACGTATTTAGGGTGTTGATATGATTGCCTGATGTTATCAGTGTAATGGGGAAGGGAATCTCGAAGGCAAAAGGTTTAGTTCATGTTATGATAGGCAGAATTTTAGACTTTCCAATGTCACTCCTGCAGTTATATTACTTTCCATGAAAAAGGAGCTTTTGAAGATGTAATTAAGATCATTAATCAGCTGATCTTAAGATAGGAAGATGGGCCCGATCCAATCACAGGAGCCCTGAAAGACAGAGAGCTCTGGAGGCAGAAGAAATATAGTAGATGCAGAAGTCAGGGATATTTGAAGTGTGAACATGACTCCCAGTTGCTGATTTGAGATGGGGGAGGCAGCGTGACACGGCACGCAGGTGGCCTGAAGGGGTGGAGACCGTCCCTGCTAATGGCCGGCAAGGAAATGAGCCTCCCAACCCCGAGCCCTAGGAACTGAGCTCTGCCAGCAACGTAACTGAGCTTATTAACAGGTTCTGCACTGAGCCTGCAGATGAGAGCCCTGGCTGGCGGAGACCTTGTCTACACGCTTTTGGGCCCCAAAGCAGAGGAACTCGCTGAACCCACTTGGACTTCTGATCTACAGAACTGTGAAAAAAAAAAATCTGTGTTTTTTCAAGCTTCTAAAAATTTGTGGTGATTTGTTATGGCAGTGATAGAAAAGTAATAACACATATGTAATAAACTATCTTCTCCAGGAAAGTAATGAAATGATGACTGAACGGCATGCCACGCTGTTGTTTAAATTTTATAGTTAAGTGAGCACAACAAGAAAAATTAGAGGAGAGATTTTACAAACTTATCTCATCACTAACTTAGGTAAAGGAAATGATGGCAGAATTTTCTTTTTCCCTATCACAAAAACAGAATATAGGGGGCCGGCTCTATAGCCCAGTTGGTGGGGCGCCGGTTTGCCACATGGGGGGCCCTGGGTTTGGTCCCTGGGGCCTCCTCAAACGAGTGGACCTCCTTGAGAAGGCAAGCCAATGTGGGCGGGGCATGCCGCTGCGGACAAAGGCAAGCCCCCATAAGCAGGCAAAAAGGCAAGCCCCCACGGGCGAAGGCAAGCCCCTGCGAGCAAGGGTGAGCCCCTGCGAGCAGGTGGGC
>PVKH010001523.1:0-30197 GCA_004027955.1 Chaetophractus vellerosus
CTCCTTTTTGCTCAGAACCTACTTTCAAGTAATCTTAGGAAAACCAAATTAAAAAGCACAGAAAAAATGAGGCATAATATATTCACTCCACCTAAGGCCCTACTCTTTGTTACTAATTCTTATAATTCACAGCTGGAATAAACCTCCTCCTTTCTTTGTCACCAACCATGGAGATAACATCAGTAGTAGTCAAGAAAAGACCAAAGAGAAATGAAACTGACAAACTATGCCAAAATTAGGCAACATTCATAAACTATGTCAAGCTAACCGGAGCAACGCTTTGGTTAAATGCCCAGGTGACTATTACTGTTCTTTGGGCCCTTTCCTAACAATTGTGTGAGGACCTAACACTGACCTATTCCTATTTTACTTGTTTTCCCACCACTTTTTTTTATACTTCTCATATTTAGAAAGTATTTGACAGTTTCTTAAATAAAGATCTTAAACTTAAAGAGAAAAAGGAGAGAAATTACCATTCTACTAAGGCATGTATGAAAATATATGCTTTGTGAAATAAGTTCTATACCAATTGTAGAAAATACTTGGGCTCCTGCCCTGTATAATTCTATGTTTGCCGGCTTCTTCACCATTAGGGTAGAACAGGGGGCATCTGTTACACAAGTACAATAACAGCTCACTAAATTAAAGTGTGGTGGGTATCTTTCATTTCATTTTTTGTCTTTTTGTATTTCACACACATTTCTTTTTGTTTTACTTTTTTTTGTTTTTCCTTTTCCTTTTTCTCATGCATACTTTTTACCTTGACTTGAAAAAAGTAAATGATTTAATGATTCCTCGCTAGAGCATCCATTTGTGCTTTACTTACTAGTTTCTCATTCTTAGCACTATTTTTCCATCATCAATTTTTCTTTTATCTTACATTCTTTCTGTCTATATAGTCTCTTCCCCTTCCAGCAAACTTACCCATCTGCTCTTTTAATTTTTAAGGTGGTTTTTTTTTTTAATTTGGTGGTGAGAGGGTGTGGAAAACTTTTGTTTTCTGATTTGTTTCTCCTCTTTTAAAAATTCTTTTATTTTGAATTCCCGTGGCATGTTTTTCCTCTGGACTGAATTGCATCAGTGTGGTTTGTGTTATGAAGAATCTATTAGTTGCTTTTAGTATCTAATAGACATTCCCACTTGGACATGCTATATGGAGTGCTTCTTTTCTTGTAGTAAAGATGGAGCATTCTAAATATGAAGACTCTTTCACTGTCAACTTCAGTAAGTGAACTAACTTCCATGGATGAAACCAGTAGACTTGGCCTGCTTGCCTGGCAATATTTCATTGGTCTATTGGTCCCTAATATTTAGGATTCTTCTTCTTTTTTTTTTTTTCCTTGCCTAAAGTTGTGGTATAGACTGCATCTTTCAGTGAATTAAGCCTCATATTTGGGTAGGAATTGTCAACACAATGGATGCCAGTAACTTACTACCACTTTACAATACATTATAGGTTTTCCATGTATTCAGTGACTTCTCAGGTAATGTTTTAGCAAAATTTTGTTGAGAAAGTTAAGATTGGTACACTTCTATCACCACTTTTCAGAGAAATATTACAGTCAATTCTAAAGAATTGTTGTGTAAGAAACCTGGCATATTGCCTGATCTGTAAATTAGCCAGAAAACAGGCAAGGGTGGTAGAGATTCATTTCCTTCGTTTTGATTGCTGCTTGTGGAGGAAATTGGTTACCCTGATACATTCTGATTTTTGTTGCACTCATATTTGTTTTCTTTTGCTGTTCTATCTACTGAAGTGAGGAATGATAATCAAGTAATCCCTTCTAAAGAGGTTCTTTATCTTAAATTTGCCTACTTTAGTGGGCACACATGTCTTCCCTTGGCTACAGCAACTTCCTGACAATCTTCTGTTACAAAGAATTTTCCTTCATTTTACTTAATCTACATTTTTTTTTAGTTAGTGATAAAATACATTGCTTTTATGACCACTGTGAATATTTGTTTGCCCGCTTCTCCCTAATTCTCCAAGCCTAGCCTGTTAAGTAAGGTTTTGTCAGGAGTTAAATGCAAAGGGGTAAGACTTGCTTAGTTTAAATTGCAGTTGAGTGAAGTAAGTCCCTCCTGAAAAATGCTTGGGAAATTCTCCCTTCTTCAGATCAAAATTCTACATCTGGAGCAAATGGGGGACTGATAAACCACTTAAATTTTCATAATAATCTTTAAGGAAGCCATCAGATCCCTGAGTTTACCCAAGTTGGAGTCAATATTACGACTGAGGCTATTACTGCTCAAGTCTATGGAAGAGTCCCTTAAGTTTGTTTTATATCATTATTAATTTGTTCTAAGTCAACTAAATGAGCAGAAAGGTAAATATCTCCTAATACAAAGTATTTTTGAAAGTCGAGAAGCTTTTGGTAAATCCCCAAACCTTATTAATCTTTTGCAGATGACAACTTAAATATTGCTGATGATTAAAGATACCCATGTGTTAGAATAGGGCTTCAGACTCACAGCCCATCTCTCTTTTTCTTGATCTTTCAGTAAAATCATAAGGCTAAACTGGTGACTTCACAATCATTTCCTTGGCAAAAGATTAATATCACAAGCACAAAGGAAAAAAAAGTCCCTACTTAAACACAAGTGTCTTCAATAACAGTCGGAGAAAACAGAATACTACTGGCAAAGTAAATTGCTTTTCTTCTTAAAACTGTTTTCTCCTTCCTTTCCTGCCCCATGTGCCGAAGTGTAAAAGCCCTGCTTTGAAGGTACTTCATCTTGTAGATCAAACATTTAAGAGAAAATGACAATAATAAAATCCAAAACATCCTAGGAATAGCTGGGGAAAAACCTTCTAGGACAGTTAGAAATACATCATTGCAGAAGTATGTAACTGCATTGAATACACTAATTGTGTTTCGAATGCATGCGATTGAGAATTGCAGCCAGATTTTAAGAAATTACGTTAAATTTGATGCTCAATCGCCTTTTTTTCAGAGGGGTCTTTCCCCTGGTCTCTGCAGGTTCTTTAGTTGCCAACTTTTCTGAGTGGGAAGCTAAGGTGATAAAGGATTCCTGTGGGATTTTAAAATTTCCTTTTGGACCATTCTTTCACGCTTCTTCAGGTTGAGGGCTAGAATATGATTTGCATTTTACTGTAAAAATACAGCAATAACCATTTAAAGACAACTTGCAAAATGCACACCAAAGATTCTGTCCTGAAATAAATCATTAACAGCAGGTTTCAGAGATTTCTTCGGGCAACCAGTTTATTTCAGTTACAACCAGGTATGCTGAGAGCTCCCAAGCACATTGCCAGTTGGCTGGGGCTGGGGAGGCAGAGCTCACAGGCGGCTAAAGAAACAATGCATCACTGACAGGTTCCATTCATCATCCCAGCCTTCAGCCTAGCTGGAAAGAATGGGCTTCATGTGCGTTCCCCTCAGGGAGGAGCCTTTAGGGCTTATGCACTTTTAAAAGAAACCCAGTAACCGGTCTTTTATGGGAGATTGGGTGTACTTGAGAGGAAGCACAAATGGCACTGTGTGATTCATATTCCATTAAACAAATGGCCTTGCAGATTTTCAGGCAATGGGATGGGCATGTATGTGGTGGCAAAGATATAAATTAACACCTTTCTATGCTTTGAAATGTTGATCCTCCCTCAATAATCTAAGCCTGGTGTGAATCTTCCAAAACACTTTGCAGCAGGCATAATGAAGCCATCACTATCTTTTTAGGTGCCCACACCTTTTCTAGGGGGTTCCTTACCCTGTCTCCCACCCATATATTTCTCTTCCTCCCTCACCTTTTTCTTTTGCCTTGACTAAGGGCACCTCTACAATAGCATTTTCTTTTGTTTTTAACAAGAATGCTAGTTCCAAATTAGCAAATGAAGCTAAGCACCGAAAACCAACTCAGTTCAACAGATTAAATTACTGTAATTTGGATTTTAAAAAAGTTATTTGGGAAATGAAGACCATGTAAATTACAGGCACATCTCATTTTATTGCGCTTGGTAGATACTGCATTTTTTACAAATTGATAGTTTGTGGCAACCCTGCATAGAGCAAATCTGTCGGCACCTTTTTTTCCAACAGCATGTGCACACTTCGTGTCTCTGTGTCACATATTAATTAAGGTGTGTACATTGTTTTTTTAATATATATATATATACACGCACGGGGAAACAAAAAAATTCTTGTGACTTTATTGCAATATTAATACTTTATTGCAGTGGTCTGGAACCGAACCTGCAATATCTCCGAGGTATACCTGTACTCCTACATGGCTTCAAGTATATCCTTATTATGCTTTATTTTTGGAGAAATGTAGATAGAACTGTGTTCTAAATATGTGCCAGAGATAATTAATAAAGGCAGTATCATTTATTCTGCCCAGAAAGCTCTATTCTTTTGTGGGGTTTTTTGTTTTTTGTTTTTTTTAAAAAAAAAAAAAAAACTATCTGAGGCTTTTATGTGAAAACTTCACCTCTCAGATGCCAAGTGATCAAAGTGCTGGAGCTGCATGTGAGATCAATAATTGAGCACATATACTGGTCACCGAGAGCACTAGTTCCTGTTGGCCTGCACACTGACTGTTTTGGCAGGCAGAAATGGGTGTTTTCCTGTGTCCATTGGGTAAGCATATGTATTTTTTTACTGGTGCATCCTAGCTGCTGATGCCTGAAAATTTGGCCTCAATTGTTTATAGAAAGGAAAAGCAATCTGAGCTGTCAGCCTTGATATTACCTAAACCCGCATAGAATGTGGTAAAATAACGCTAGATTTGTTTTTTAGGCCTGTTTCATATTTTCCAGGCAATAGATCAAATCAGTTCAGGGTTCATTTTTAGTTCTTTAATAAGCTGACACAGTATGTTGGCAGTAAAATAAGAATGCACTCTTTTAACATGGAAGTGCCATATAGTCAAAGTTGCTATTTGTGCTATTTATGAATAACTAGGGAACCTTTGAGAATTGAGTTTAGCATTTTCAGTGGGGAAACTAAGACTCCAGTTCTTCCCGTTGTAATGGGCCCTTTTGCTCACTCCTTTTCCATCATCTCCATTTGATATCTTAGCCCCATTCCCTTGTTAATTCTTACTCTCTCTCTGCAATTTGTTTTATATACCAAACCAGCACAGCGATAATTAATAAATCATAGTCTTTTCTCTGATAGTTTTCCCTAAATCTTGACTCTTCCTTCTACCTGGAATGCTCTCTTCCTGATATCTATTCCCTCACTTTCTTCAGGTCCTTATTCCATAGTCCTCCAGTGAGACCTCCCCTGGCCATACTGTATGTGAGCCCTAGTCCCACACTTCATATTACCTTCCTCTCTTTTTTCTCCTTAGCATTTATTTCTACTTAGCATACTGTAAATTCTTGTGTATTATCTCTCTTCCCCACTATGTAAGCTCTTTGAGACCAGAGATTGTCAGTATCTCCATAGTGGTTATGACAGTGGCTGGCTTGTAACAGGCTCTCTGTAAATCTTTGTTAAGCGAATGAATGGAAGACGTTTACTCAGGCTTTAGTTTCTTTGTTACTTGACAAATTATGTGTTTTCCCAGCCAGTTTGAATGTGGTACACTAAAGTCTCCATGTCCTTCACCACTGCTCCTGCTGAGAGATGGTGGGAGAGTGGTAAATTTGACAATGTTGTCATCTTCTGGAGCTGTACCCAACCTCAGATTGGCTTTATTCAGTGAGCCAGACTTTTTTGGAAACTTTCTCTGGGCTGGATTTCTCCAAAATACCCTCTAACCATTCCTCCTTCTGCATCTTTCTGGACTCTAGGCCTGTTCTCTTCATGTGACTCCCTTTATTGCAATATTAATACTTTATTGCAGTGGTCTGGAACCGAACCTGCAATATCTCTGAGGTAGCATGGAGTTAAGCTAAACAGCTTATTCCCTCTTTGCATATTATAGTTCATTTGGGTAAGGGAGCATGGCACTCCACCTATTGGAAGCCAGAAAAAATGATTGTGTAGGCTAGAGACTTTTCCACTTGCTACACTTGCAGCCCTGGCGACCATGACATAAATCTGTTGAGCCTTGCCATTGCTTTGCTGGGTTCCAAGAACATTCAGTGCTTGTCTGATGTTAAGTTTTACTGCCCATGAAAGTAAACATCACCTCCGTCATGGCTAGTTAAGCAGTATCTTTTACAGTGGACTTCTGCATATCTGAAACCCACCCATCCAAAGCCAAAAGTAATGCAACTAATGCCAGGGGGGAGAAATTTTATTCTGCCATGTTTCTTATAAGGGAAGATCAAGGGTCAACTCAATTCATAAAATTGCTGCAGCCATTTTTCAGCTGGCTGAGAGACTTCACAGATTAAAAAAAAAAAAATACAGTGGCTCCTAAATGATTTCTGATATGCACAACTCTAGTGCTTTTTATTCTCAGCATGTGGTGCAAAGCCTGCCAGAAACCATCCTTGCAGCTATTGACAGGCGGATTAGAAATCATCCATGATGGTTTCCATCATTTCTCTACAAGCTGGTCATCCATTTAAACTGCTTAATGTGAATTTCTCTCAAAGCCTGCTTTGTGCATGCTTTCCCCTTACATTTCGCTCTTCTCTTTCAGTGTGGTGCTCACCTGGGGCACATTTTTGATGATGGACCTCGTCCAACCGGCAAAAGATACTGCATAAATTCGGCCTCCTTGTCTTTCACACCTGCAGATAGCAGCCTTACCGAAGAAGGCTGTGGGGTCGGCGGCCCATCTCAGGCAGACAAAACCGAGCAATAGGATGGAGAGGAAAAGAAACAAAGTGTTTTTAATGCACAGCCTATTAAATATAAGTCAAAATTGTCTATCTCAATAGATATATTTTTTCAAAAAAATATAAAGGCAGTTTTGTGCAATTGATATTTTTTCTTCTTTTGCTTAAACAGAGGCCCTGGCTGCCAATGTATTTTGCTATTGACTAGATCCAGAACTGTTTCTATAAAGATTTTGTGAATGGAGATCACTTTGTGAAACTTCTTCACAAGCCACTTAAGTACCATTTGCCATTATTTTCTTCAAGTCACATTGCTGCTTTTGAGATTTTTTCCCCCTTCTTTAAGAAGCAGAGAGTACTTGGTCTTCAAACGTGAAAATAGAGATCTCCTATGCAATGTAGAGACCAGAGCTCCAAAGTGCATCAAGACCTGTGAGACACATGGCCATGGGGCCTCTCTATAGATCTACCTAAGATAAGGATAAAGTGATATAAGACCTCTCAGCTTTGTGGAAAGTTTGAGCTAAGGTCCTTTAGTCTCACTGAAAGGGTGTGAAGGTCTAAAGTCTTTCCTTATGTTAAATTGTTGTCAGATCTGAGGGGCACGCTGAGTGTTGTGGCAAAGAAGTAAATATTACCTCATGGTTAGGTCTTTATTTTATTTTATTTTCCATTGAAAACATCGGAATGTAAGACAACTGTAAATATTGAGCCCGTTTTGTCCAAAGTTCACAAAGAACACCACCTGCCCTTGCCTTTTTATAAGTCCTTCCCTCCACACCTAATACCAGCTGCAGCTGGAAGGGCATTTTGGCAAATTCCACTGTGTAAAATAAAATATTAGGGGCAAGACACTTCATCAAGGCAGCAGAAATAAGAGAAAGCAAAAAAGACCAAGGAGGAAGTCCTGGCACTGAAAATGCCAGCACTGGGCAGAAAAGCTGATAAGATACCGTAAGTAACAAACAGAGCCTTTATGCATAGAGCTTCATGTGCCCTCTGGAAAGACATTGGGGATTAAAATCAAAATAGCCAGGAGCTCAAATCCCACCCTTGACTAATCTGCTGTTTAACAAGGGACAAGCCATTTAGCCTCTCTGTGCCTATTTCTCCATGTAGAAAATGGGACTCATAATATTTGTAAAATGCGTCGACACTCTCAGGGCAAAATTACTATATTGCTCTATGATTAAGATCAGTGTTGTAAAGTTGAACTGATCTGGTTTTAATTGCCTCAAAGGCTGCAAAAAACCTAGACATTTGAAATAAAAGCAGAGAGGAGGTTGACTTAGCTGATTGGTATGGAAACAGTTGGGCCATGAGCCAGAAATTTTTCTTTGTAGCAATATGGCTGGTTTTATTCTGAGAATCTCTGCTCAGTTGCTTAATAACGTGTAGCCTGGTAGAATGAATGTCATTGTGCACAGCAAGGTTTTTACAAGTATGAGCCATGGTGGCATTACTGTAGCCAGGTGTGTAGGGATGGTTTGTGACCGATACATATTGTGTTTGTAACCTTGAATGCTAATCCTGAAATGTAGTTTTTCTAAAGTATTATTTTTGTAAGCCTTTGAAAGCTATGAACACTGACTTCTTTCCTTTTGAACGCTAAGACAAAGAGAGACGCTTGCCGATTTTAAAGAATAAAATGAGAAATTAAAATGAGAAGTTGTGACAAATCAAAATGTCAGTGTGATCATGTCCACATTCTCCCATGTCTATAAGCACCTCCCAGTGAAGCACTGACAGTCTCCTGGTGACATTTCATTGTTGCTTATGCTCCAAATTTACAATTCCAGATAAATTTAAATTCTTCCTCTTTCAGCTCCTAGGTGTTTCTCCTCAGACTGTAGGACCAGTCTGGAATTCACAGGTTTCACTCTCCTCTAGAAGTGAGATGTAAAATTTAAAACCAGACTAAGGCCATTGAGGCCTCAGTATCCAGACCATCCTAAAAGCCTTTCTTGACCTGTACAGGCATACGGAGGAAGCCCCAACATTTCCCAGCATGTGGGGATGGTTAAACAAGTGGGTGTTCTAGGGCACTGCTGCACAGTCTGCAGTCAAGGACCTACACGGTACTTCTCACACAGGTCTAGCTATGCTTGGCACCCTTCCCTGGGGCCCGCTGGACAAGAGTCACAGTATGGGGATAGACAAGGAAGACAAATGATGGGCTTCTTTCCTTTCCCCAGACAGCCTGGGTTGTCATTGTTCCTTTATTCTTATTTTAGGGCTTAGCATTTTCCTCAAAAAACTGCTTTTCTAATCTTTATTCTTTGTTTCAAGAAAATACAGTTTTTCTTCTACCACATTTTACAGCATCAACTTTAAGAAAAATGCATCACCCATTGAAAAAAAGTAAAGTATATGCATGTGGTTTAATTCCAGATTGCTTTTGGGTTTAAGTGGTATCAAGTTTCAGTATATTTCTGTCTTATGTTAAAGAAATATATTACCAAAACATCAGTGAGCAATAATGTCAGCTGTCGAGTACTAGATTTATTTTTGCAGGATATGGAAGGCAATGAACTGAGTCAATATGGTGAGGTGTATGTGATCTGTGGGAGTTATACCATTTAATGTAGGATATTCGTGGGACTTTCCCTCTCTGCAATCCAGCTCTGTGCAAGGCAAGATAGAGTCCTTATTGTACCATCAGAAGGTGCAGGATTCTGTTGGTGTTCAATACATACATAACAGTTATGCAGAAAAGCAAGCAGGAGTATATATAGATTAGAGAACATTTTCACTTTTCACTTCTTAGATGCTCTTAAATTCATAATACAAATGATGTAGCAATTTGAAAGCCTCTTCATATTAATTGTATTTAAAATACCTTGCTTTAAATATGAAAAATGATGAAAAATATTGTCATTTGTTTTGAAGGTCAAGTATTATTTTTGCTTTAGATAGCTTTGTCAAAATTTTTCTCCAAACAATTCAAAGCTTTTGAAAAATAATGTGAACTTTTCATTAAAAACCCTTTTCCTATGTTTATTGTATACAGAAATTATGCAATAAAATTTTCTTTATAAAAATGTTTTCTTCAAGACTCCTCTTATTTTCAGAAGAGCTACGTGAATTATCCACTGTAGACTGCTCTGTTTACCTCCTTATCCAGCTGACCTGTCTGTCGTTTGTTTAGAGGGTAACTTGCCCTTTTATATGATGTGCCCTTTGGAGTAGGAGCTCTGGCAAGTAGGGTGAGGTCCAACTCTTCTTTCTCTGGGCCCTGGGAAAGGCCTCTAAGGGTCTGAAAGATTGGAGGGAAGGGAAGCATTTGCAGAATTTGTTAACCTTTACTTCACCTCAGCAAAATCTTCAGCAACTTCTGTATGCTTTTATGCTTAAAATAGGTCTTTGGGGGAGTTCTGTCATGATAATTCTGTGGATAAAATGCAGGAATGATACCATGCAGATACCTAGACTTCAGTTTAAAAATTTGACAGGAAACTTACACTGTAGTCAAGGGTTGGTCTCTAGGGAATCCTGTTAAGAGTTACCTGTTGCTCCCACATGAAATCACTTTTAAAAGTCATCTCTATAAAAAGTTTTCTGTATCATATTTGTTGAGATTCTTAACTTTTATTTGTTTTGTTTTGTTGATTTGCTTATTTTGGGGAGGGGAATGTGGTGTGAAGACGACTTTTGTTTTTCAGCCAATTATTTTATGTCATATTCCTGGAATCCTAAAATTCGCAGGCCAGCAATTCCATGCAGTGTACTTTATAACAGTGCTTCTCAAAGTGTGAGCGACAGACTGCAACATTGGCATCACCTGGGAACATGTTAGAAACGGCTAGTTTTCAGACCCCATCCCAGACTTACTGAGTCAGAAATTCAAGGTGGGGGGGAGTGGGGCTGGAGGGTCAGCAATCCGTTTTAACAAGCTCACCATGTGAAACTGATGCACCTTCAAGTTTGAGAACCACAGCCTTGGAACTTTTAGTGAGAAAATTTCTGTTTAATTTTAAAAGCATTTCTATCTGACCCTCCAAAAATGGCTTGTTCTGTCATCACTGGTATTCTTTCTATGGGAATGGGTCAGTTTTCCCAAATCATCATGTCTCTCAACTCTTCTTGTTCTTCACTGCTCATTTATCTCATTCTGGAGAACTAGCCTGTCCTTACCACCTGGCACCATCTCAACTCCTATTTGCATTTTTTGGTTGAACCTGAGCCTCCCAGGGGTGCTCACCAATGCCTTCTGGAACTGCAGGAAATCCATGGCAATTCCAAAAATTAGAGAACATCTCAGTTCCTGAAATTTACATATGAACCGTCCCATCTCTTACATTTCACTGTACCTGTACCTGTCATGTTTTGTTGGTTTTTTTTAACCTTTCAAGAGATTCCTAAAAGGTACCGTGTACTCAAATCATGACTAAGTTTTTGGTCTGTCCTTGGGATAGACTTCCAAACATCCTTTACCAACCGGAGTTCTTTGTGCATCGCACAACTAATCGAAATTTCATGTTTGATGTGGGACCTGAAAAATGCCACTTACTATGAAAGAATATTCTGGCAAGAACTCCTCCCATCCACCTTCTCTCAGAAGCTAGCCTGGTCCTAGACCAATCTTGAGAGGGATGGGCCTGAAAATGACTGCTATAAACCGCAGAAGCACACCTGAAAATCTGTCCTGTGAGTAAGGGGCTTATTATGGAACCATCTTGGGATAAGGCCATAGTGACCAAGATTGAGGAACCAAGTCAAATCCTCGGGCCCACATGAGATTTCCCCAGTTTTTAGGTTTTTTACAGAACCCACTAACTTCTCAGCTTGTAGATGCCCTGTACCCTGTGGTGTCCACCATCACTGCTACTCCCAACAAACACATGCTTGCCCATTTACCATCCAATTAGGTAGGAACCTGACAGGTTTTCAGGAATAAGCAGCAAGGCAAATCAGTAATTACTAAGTTTTCAATTCACCACTGTAATGAAGGGGTAAAAGTCTGGAAGGACACTTTAATACAAATGTAAATAACTAAGAAAACGAAATAAGAGCAGTTGTATGTATTAGCCCAGGAGAAAGTCATAAGAATTAAAGTGTGGTTGCCTGAAGCTTTATTCTCAAGGCCTTTGGTCTCACCATGAGACTTCTTTTCACCTAAATGATATTGTGTATTAAGTAACCTCTATAATTCACTTGATCCATTATCTCTAATGTGAGGCAGGTATTCTTATCCCCATTTTCCAGATTATAGAGCTAAAGCTCAGAACAGTTAAGAAAATTTACATAGCCAGTACATGGCCACGCTCAAATTGGACTCCAAGTTCCTGTGATTTCAAAGGCTGTTCTCTCTGCTCCACACGAAACTGCCTCCAGTGTAGGACACTGGCTATTTTGGATAGAATTCCGATGCAGGTAGTTTTTACAATGGGGAAAACTGCTTATAGTCTTTCCAATTTATCTCAAATTAATTGCAATATGCTCTTCCAAAATATATTCTTCAGTGTGAGTTCTTCTTTTCATAGAGGGCCAATTAAGGATTGTATGCATTGATATTTTTACACTTTGGTGGTAAAGTTTCATTTTTCTCCTGTCTCAAGGGCTAATGTTAATACTCTTAATGATTTCTTAATACCACAGAAAAAAGTAAGCCACATTCTAGTTGTACACAGGGAAAAAATGAAGAATAGAGATGATGCTAAGGATGCATTTTGCCAAAATAGTCAGTTTTTGGCATAACTGATTCAGTTAATCTTTCTTCATCTAGAAAGAAGTAGAGCCCAGGGGTGTGAGGGATTGGACAGTGAGAGAGTGTTCGTATCGATGTCACTAAGTCAGGCTCTGCAAGCAGAGTCCGTGGAGGGAGGGGGACAGATTCCTGAGGTCTCTAACCACACCCGGAGCGGGTCTGCAGGGCATATGATGGACCTATCCCAGGAACTGACGGAATAAAGAGATTTGTTTCTGTTTGATTACAATTCATGACAGATTGATAACTGCAAAGGCATTCAAAGTTGGGGTTTTGCCTCTCCCTTCTCTTTAACACTACAGCTTGTAAGGCTAGTCAGGCATCTGGTGTTTGTTAGATGGCTGTGTTGCATCATTCTGTGATTGCTGGGGAACATCTCCTAGCATGCGAGTGATTGGAGAGAAGACTGTGGGGCACAAAATGGCCTCATCCGGTTTACATCTTCATTACTGCACTTCTCACATACCTGCTTACATCTGGAAAAAATCTCCAGGTAAACCTCTTGGGCTCTTTCTCTAAAGAGTAACTGTAATTATTAGGGTTATACCCAAATTCAGTTTAGAATAGGTATGTGGCTGAACTTCAGCCAAAACCCTGTGCCTGTCTAAAAGAGATTTTCTTTTTTTACATCCAATTACAGAGGAGGGGCCTTTTTTTCTCACACACAGCCAGTGGGGTCCCTGATTATCTACACCTAAGGTTTGTATTTAGGCCCTTTGGGAAAAAGAAAGGATAATTTGGGGAAGAAATTTAGACATCTCCTTGAGTCATCTACTGTTTTTTTTTTTTTTTTTTTCTCTCTCTCTCTCTCTCTCAGAATTCTAACATGCATTGTAGATCATTTCAAAATTTTACAAATGCCAAATGTTTTTCCCTACTAGGTACTATCACAAACTTTACCCTACCAACTAACAGCATCAAGAAACAAAAAACAGCAATACCTATAAATGAAACCAACTGCTGTGTCTACTGTTTCCTGCCTCTGCACAGGGTTCATTCATTCATGCATTTATTGAGTACTCACTAGGTGTTGGGCACTGTGCTGGACACAGGAACTCCCCAAAGTGAGTTAAACTAGATGCTTGCAGTTAGCTGGGAAACCGACATGTATCTAAGTAGACAGAACACTGGCATGTTGAAAAGGGTTATGCAGAAGTGTGAACAAAATGTTACGAGAACTCAATTGGAAGAAGAATGAATTTTTCTGTAGGAGGAGGATATAGCAGGAAAGGTAGCAGGAGGATATAGCAGGAAAGGTAGCAGTCAAGGAAGGCTTCATTTAGAAATGAAACATAAGCTGGGTATTGAAGAATATGTGGCATTTCACACAGAAGAGGGAAAAAATGAGTTGGTCTAGCAAAGCAAAGAGCGTTAGTGAGGGATTCAGTGCACTATAATTACTCTTTCAAATATATTTCCAGTTATTTTGATAAGTAATGGTTTTTTAAGATAGTGTCACGATAAGATGTTTTGTCATTTGCTGTTACCCCCCTTTTTAAACATTCAACCTCAGTAAAAATTTATGCACACACAGTGTATGCATATACATATACATATACATATCTACACACACGCACGCATATATCCAAAAGGAGGAGGAAGAGGACGTCAGAGTGTTCAGTAGCATTCTGCCTTTTCTGATTTCCACACATCTAAGAAGAAAGAGCATTTGAAAGGTCTTTCAGATTTGCTTTCACCTCTCAGTTCTACTCTCCCTGCTCAAGGGCAGGACATCACCAGCTCATCTGGACTACTAGCAACAGTTGCCAAACTGGCTTCCTGTCTCCAGGCTTTCTCCCTTCCAGACTCCACAATGTGGCCAGTGATCTTTTGAAAGTATAAATCTGGTCATCTAGCTGCATCCACTCCAGGATGTGGTGCAAACACCCTGTTAGCTGGGCATATAAAGGCCCTTTACAATCTGGCTCCAACCTGTCCTTTCCAGCCTCAACTCTCACCACCCTTGCCTCATTCCATTGGTACCAGCCATTGGTGCCACGCACCAAACATTACACATACTTTCATACAGTTCTTTCTGCCTGAAATGTCCTTCCTGCCTTGCCTGATTGGTAGACTTGTCATTCCTCAAATCCAGGCTCAAATAGCATCTTCTTTAAGAGGTATTGTCCCAATTTACTTTCCTCCCCAGCATATATTTATTCCCATAGTCATTTGTGTATACCTTGATTATAGAGTTCAACACATGGAATATCTCCCTCACCAGACTTGGAGCTCCATAGACACTTTGACATTTTTAATAAATCATCTAAGTAGTTCCAATGCCTGGAACAAAAGATAGCTAGAATCAGCTATCAGCAGATGGTAAAATCCATTTTCAGTCCTCTTTTACTTTATTTTCAGTGGCCTTGCCCCATTTTTCCTTGTAGATCCCCACCTAGATCTGTGTTTTGGGCAAGGCCCCATGTTCCCAAGCCTCAATCTTTTCCCTTCACAATCCTTCTAGGAGTTTAATCTGATAGATAACAGCAATCCTTCCCACCCCCACCCTGCATCCCCATATTCCCTATCCCCAACCATTTATCAGAAGCTAGCCCAGTGTTAAAATTCATTATCTCATTTAACCTGCTGGGTAACCCTTTAAGGTAGGATAGAAACCATGGACTGGAGGCTGAAGATGTGTTTTCTTTGTCCACACCTTTTAAAAAAAAACACATTTTAGCCAATATTTAAAAATCAGGAGATCTCACATAAAATTCCAAATTTCCTAGTTCTTTTGAATAGATGCAAAGCCTGGCAATCCTGGGTAACTCTCAGGTAGAGATGAGTAGCAGCTGTACACTGAGGTTGGCTATGATATTTCCAGATTGAAACTAGCCTCACAACTTCCTATGGACTTCTATTTGTCTTCAAACGTGCTGTTTTTATTTTTTCTTATAATAGACAAATCATTTTTGTATTCTTGTCTCTATCAAAATGGAAAAATAAAATACAGACTATGGAGGCTATTGACTTTTTTTTTTTTAACCTATCTCCTGTGTATTTTGGTTTGGGACTCCTGAGGTAGGTAATATTATGATCCCAGCTTTACAGATGAGGGAACTGAAACTCAGAGAGGTTAAATAACTTCACCTTGATAATATATCTAGAAAGTGTCATTGCAAAGACAGAGCCATATGACTGCAAAGCTCATACTCTTAAATGGTAGTCTACAAACTTTTTGGACCTAAACCTCTAAAAATAAAAAAAAAATTAAAATGAGCAAGCATACCTAGTGTGTACATTCACTTTTTTTAATCCATTTTACCCACCCACCCCCCATTTTTTTTTTTTGTTGTTGTTGTTGTTGTTGTTGCTGTTTTTGTGATATTCGCTGGGCAATTCTCTGTGTCTGTTTCCTGCCCTCAGGATTCGATCGATCCTGGGAACCTCCGATGTGGGAGAGAGGTGTTCTGCCACCTGCGCACCTCAGTTCCTGGTTTCTCGGTGCATCTCATCTTGGCTCTCCCTTGTGTCACTCTCCTGTTACGATACCATCTTGCTGCATGGCTCGGCAGGGCCTGGCACGCCTGCTCACAGGGCCTGAGGGCTCGCCCACAAGCAGGGCCTGACGGCCCACGCGCCTTCTATATTTTTCTTTATTTTACTGGGAGGTCCTGGGGATCGAACCCAGGTCTCTCCATATGGGAGACAGACACCCAACTATTTGAGCCACATCTGCCCACGTGTACATTTACTTAAAAAAAAAAAAATTATTGTGGTAACATATATAAATACAATTTTCCCATTTTAACCATTTTGCACATTTACTTTTATATTATGTATGTCCATTGCTATAGCAATTTAGTGTCACATTCTAAAATATACACAAACATGCAAAGTTTTAAAAGATGAGATAAAATTTTTTCAAACACAAATTAAAATATAATTTTAATGTTATTTATTAATGCTACCAAAATATTCCTGCCCTTTTAAAATATTAAGATTTTTAAGTAATATTTTTAGTGAGAGCAAATAAAAATAGAATGCAACATTATTTTTTTAAATCTGGTTTAACAATTTGTGAAAGTGTTTGAAGGTCTGGATTTAAGTTCAGTTTATTTTAATAGTTGATTAAGTGTTTGACATAACTGAAATCTGCATTCCACAACATGTCATCCCACATGGAAAGGTGCATCATGGGCTGCATGTATGAGTTTTCAATCTTAACCACCTAGCATACAAAAATCTCTGTGAAATTTGACTTGTGAATTCTCATATTCTCAGATGTCAATAAGGTTGTTTTTTTTTTAAGATTTATTTTTATTTATTTATTTATCACCCCCGCCCCTTGCTGCTTGTGCTCTCTGTGTCCTTTTGCTGTGCATTTTTCTGTGTCTGCTTGTTTCCCTTTGTTGTGTCATCTTGCTGTGCCAGCTCAGCTCACCAGGCCACGTGGGCCGTCAGCTCAGCGAGCCATGCAGGCCAGCTTGCCTTCACCAGGAGGCCCCAGGTTTTGGGAATCAAACCCGGGGCCTCCCATATGGTAAACAGGAGCCCAACCAATTGAGCCACAACTGCTTCCCTCAATAAGGTATTCTTGCAAATTATTCATTAAATGTCTATATATATTTAATGAATGTCAAAATCCAGTTAACAGAGTCGAAAACATTTCATAACTCTGGTTCTAAGTCTTAAGGTTCTTTAAGGTAAGGCACATATATCTTTTTTCAGCAATAAAATTACACAACATTTACAAACCTCCATTTTCAAAATGTTCCTCCCAGAGTTTGAATTTCTTTAAAAGAGCAGTTATTCATTGTTGAGATGTCACTTTTACATGAATGGTAAAAAAATTGAATATGTTTTTAGAAGATTATTGTAAGATAGCATACTACTGACACTTGTCATCAGAGAAAATGTTGCAAAGTTTTGAACTTAAAAAAAACCTCATCCTTAAGATTGGCAACTCTTCCATGAAATAGCCAGTCAGTATAGAATATTTTTATGGCTATTATTCTATCACCGCAAAATATTATAAAGATGCAACCTTATTTCCATGTCCTATTTTTATCAAATTAATTATACTAATGACAAACTGTAACACTTCTGCCTTCCATCCCTTAGCTATAAGGGCTTCTCTACGAATAAATAATGCAGGGGGCAACTTTCATGTACAGTACTCTTTCTGAAACCTTCTTGTGGAATCCATTTTTCCCCCTATACTCCAGTCAAACTTGTCACACAGAGTTTTGCTATAAAACATTATGTTTATTAAGTTGGTTATTTCCATCTTTCCTTTACTGCCTTACAAATAAAGTAGTTCTTCATTACTGAAAGAAAACTAGCAAATACCATAAGCTGAGACATGACAGAAACACCTATACTTTATCTTTTGAACAATACACTTAATTTTTATTTATTTATTTTTTAGGAGGTATGGGGAATTGAACCCAGGACCTTGTACATAGGAAGCAGGCTTGCTCAACCACTGAGCTACACCTACTCCACCTGTATTTTTTAATGGAACTGTGAAGCAAACCCCCACACCAGTGATTTGTTCTAAGACTTGCTTCTTCCCATCTTCAGCATGTTTTCTCTACATGTTTCTTTCAGTAAATACATTTTCATTTGCTCCCTTCTTGTTTTCCACATATTATTTTAGCTACTTTTATGAGGGCAGGACAAACACTTGGTATGTGGTATTTTATTGCTTACTAAACTTGAATCATTAAGTTTATTGAAAGTTGATAATGTAGTGAACTAAGTCTTACATGATGCTCAACATCACTTGTTAGATTTTAGTTAACGCCTAGGGCCTTCCCCCTCAGGAATGTAAGACTCCTGATAACTCTGCTACCTTCCACCCTGCCCTGAGGCCGCTAGAAACTTCCTCCCTAGGTACCGGGTGTGCCCCCCCACTCAGGGCTTCTCTTATCAGATGTGACCTCATGGGCACTTCCCATACCCCTGATGATGCTTATAAATCCTGTAACTGCCTTGGGTTGGGGTCCATGGCATTGCCCACGATCGGGAGGCCTGGACCCTAACTCGAGTTAGTAATAAAGCTCCCTTTTGCTATTGCATTGTCGATGTGGTCTCATCCGTGCGTCTGGGGATCTAAAATCGGGCACAACACACTGAAAAAGTTTGTACGTTTGTCTTCGTGTTCCAGGCACTTGGTGTATGAATGCTGGGTGCACCTTGATAGTCTCATTTTATCATCAGCTGACAATATAGCTCAAGGAACAATGTATTCTAATTTCATTTTTAACTGCAGTGGGTATAAATGGATATTTCATACACTCATCCTGATTATTTACAATTTTTGCTGACTCCTTGATGGATCTGATCATTGTTTACAGCTCATAATGTTGCCAACACAGAGCTCTAACCAATAAATCTCTGCCATTTACTTGTGGCTCACTATGGTTATATTTTCATTACCATCAGTCTGTACATTAGTTTAGAAATCGTTTAAAGATACTTGTCCATCCTGTACAACTACCTGTGGATAGCTATAGATTATCCATAAATCCTTGAGCTGGATTGCCTCAGGTCAGCTCTTGAGTTGAAGAACTCCTCCTCTTCCCCTTGACACTGTGACATGTAACCATTGTATCTGGGGAACCAGAGAGAGCACCAGGGTCAATCCAGACATCAGATACAGATAGTCCTTATTTTACATGATAGTGTGGGGCTGTAAAAATTACCCTGCAAAGAGATCTTAATAATTAATGGGGTGGAGCCCAGGTGGCTCAAGAGATTGGGAGCCTCCTTCCCACATGGGAGGTCCTGGGTTCGGTTCCCAGTGCCTCCTAAAAATAAGATAAGCAGACACAGAGAGAACACAACAAACAGACACAGAGAGTGGACAGTGAGCAACAATGAGGAGGGGGGAGAGATTAAATAAATAAATAAATAAATAAATAAACAAACAAATCTTAAAAAAAAAATGGGAAAGTTATATTCATTCTGTGACCTTTAAATTATTTTGTCAAAACACTAAAAACTCTCTTACTGTCAGTTTTAAATGTACAGGGAAATGAAAAAAATTGTAAAATGAATAGTTATTTAGTATACTGTAATTTAAAACACGAACATCAAGAATTCAAGTATTTTATTTCTGTTAAAAAAATCAAGAGCAGTTTAAACCTACAACACAGAGCAAGCATCTTTTCTATATCTTGGTGAATTGTCATATTCCTTTCTAAGTTTGGCTTGGCTTCCAACATTTCATCCTTTGCTCCTTCAATTTTGAGAAATCATTCTGAGAGTTCTTTCAATGCAAAGTTTTTTGGTACTGTTACTTCCTCTCAGATGTTTTATCCTTTCCATCACAACTCCTTTTCTCATTTATGTCCATAAGATCACCTTCACTGAGTTCCTCTGGCTGCATATCTACAATCTCTCAAATGACAGCCATGTCAACATTCCCAGGGTCAGCTATTTCTTTCATAACTCCACTTACATTTGATCCTATTTCACTTCCACTTCAGCCTTATCACTTTGCATTTCTTTGCTGCACTTTCATCTTTGCACTTTATGAGATTACTCAGAGGTACTATACCCCGGTAATTGAAATTTGAGATTTGTTGTTGGTAGACTGGTGCTACTTATCTAAGCCAGGGTAACTGAAAGCCATGTGTTTGGAACCAACCATGCAGACAAATGACAACCTGTACTTGCAAAGCTTATTTTATTTCTTCTTATTTTAGAAAAAAATAGCCCTAATTAATGCTATAAGTTTCCCCACACTCCAGTACACTTGGGTGCAATGCTGGCCCTTTAATATGAACTGACGGAGCTTAACAACAAAGGTGATGATAATGACAACTGCATGGTATAAATAAATTAAGTACTGTGGGATAACATTTCTCACTCCAATTCCTGAACCTTGGCTCCTATATCACTCCCTGTTTGTGGGTAAGCTAGGACCCAATAACTTAACAGCTCATAGTAAACTGTGAGCCACAGACCAAATCTGGCCAGTTTGTTTTTTGTAAATAAAAGTTTTTTTTAGAACACAGCCATACTCATTCATTTATGGTTTATCTATGGTTGCTTTTGTGCTATGATAATGGCAGAGTTGAGTAGTTGTGACATATGGTGCACAAAGCTGAAAATACTTACTGTCTGTCCCTTTGTAGAAAAAGTTTACTGATCCCTGGCTTAATACAATTATTTTTCTCATGAATCTGTGGAGTGGCTGAAACAGTCTGCTGATTTGGGGCAGGCTTGGCTGATCTTGGCTGGGCTTATGTATCTGTGCTCAGCTGAAAGGCTGGCTTTTTTAGTATGGGCCCTATAGGGACAATGTAGCTTTCCTCCATAAGTCTCTCATGTGCCTCATGCTGGCTAGCCTGGGCATGTTCTTATAGCTGTGACAGGAGTTCAAGAGCATCAGCTGCAGTGTGCATGTGCTTCATCAAACCTCTGCTTATGTCATTTGTTACTGTCTCTTTGGCAAAAGCAAGTTACATGACCATACCTAGAGCCAGTGTGGGCAGACACTACCACAAGACATGGAGATAGGAAGATATGAAAACATAGAGCTATTAATGAATCAGTCAACCCCAAGAGGGGCCACAGGAAGTCCTGGCCATGCTACTTCCCAGCCACCATCTTAAGAAAGCTCCTTAACACTCTGAACCTCAATTACTTCATCATGACTTAACCTCATTAGGATATGTTTTTTTAAAAATATTGTTTAAATTAAGGAATATATACTGTAATGGTTTGACAGTTTTATCTAATTATGAATTCCAAAAATATAAATTGAATCATGCTTGTAAACTGATCTGTTCATCTGGGCATGATTGGTTTATGATTAGGGTGTTAACTGGGCCACGTCAGGAGGGCATTGAGCCCTGCCCCTCAGTAGGTGTGGTCACAAGTATAAAAGGCTAGGCAGAAGATTTGAGAAGCAGATTTTTGAGAAGTAGTTCTGATGTTGGAGAGGAGCGCTCCAGGAGAAGACAAGTGAGCCGTTTGCTTGAGAGTCAACAGCTGGCCTTGTGGAGAGACACAACGCGTAGAGAGCCTCATGGTCTACAGCTGAACTTGTGGAGGAAACAGAAACTTAAGCCTGGAGAGAAACACAGCCCCGGGAACAGAGGAACCCAGAAGCCTGAACCCTAGCAAAGGTCGGCAGCTGTCTTGCTCCAACACGTGGACTTTGGTGAGGGAAGAAACTTATGCTTTGTGGCCTGGTAACTGTAAGCTTCTACCCCAAATAAATATCCTTTATAAAGACCGACCAATTATTGGTATATTTCCAAAGGCACCCCTGTGGCTGACTAATACATATACATATAACTTAAAAAGGGGAACAAAAAAAAAAGAACCCCTGACCCCACCTCCCACTCTATCCTATTAAAAGATGCAAGTACTTTTAATCCTTCTTGCTGTTTCTTCTTATATTTTATCCATGTTTTGAAATATTACATGTTGCCATGTATTAATTCATTAATTTTAGACATTGTCTATTTGACTTATTATTTTAGCTCTATGTCCCTCTTTTCTCTCCCTTATACTCCCAACATAGTTATATCACAGTTTTTTGGTAATATACACATTTAGTATTTTCACTAAACTATTATTTTCAATGAAAATAATTGTTTACTGTTGAGCCAAGTAGTATACTATTATTACAATTCTATTCTTGAACAACTTTTTATTTTCCTTGGCATTAATAAGTGTATTCTTTATTAGATTCTCCAGTTAATCCTTCTGATATTCTGATATCTTCTGACAGCTTTGTAAAATAACTTTCAAAATAATTTTCCACTTTCCCAAACATGTCAGATAATCCATTAGTTATATTTTATTCCTAGAAATATTTATACTGGAGTACCCTCTTGCCCATTCTCTGATCCAGTTTGGACATGTTGTTCTCTAGACCTTCTACATAGCTGCCATACTGGAACTTAACTTTGCCTTCATCCTAAAGATTTTCTTCACATTTCTCCTATGCTGAGTCCTTTTTTCTGGATCCTTTTGTCTGTGCCCTCATTTTGATAGAGCATATCCTCACATATTTCCTATGAAATAGCACATTTAAGGTAAAACTTTTGAGACTTGGCATGTTTGAAAATCTCTATTCTGCTCTCATCCTTGACTAATATTTTGGCACAGTATAGAATTTGAAAATCACTTTCTGCTCAAATTTTGAGGCATCACTACATTGACTTCTCCTTTCTAGGGTTCCTGTTGAGAAGTTCAGTGGATCCTTTTATATGCAAGATGTTTCTTTGGTCACTAGAGTTTTGAAATGTGATGATGGGCTCTATGGGGATTTTTATCCATCCGTATTCTTGGGCCCTTTGTTGGTCTTTTCAATCTAGAACCTCATGTCCTTCCATTCTGAGAAATTTTCTCATCTTATTTCTTTGCTCATATCTTTTGTTTTCTCTATTCTTTCTTTTCATAATTTCTGTGAACCAGATGTGGTACTTCCTGTATTTACTTATTTTTTTCTTCTATTTTCTGTCTCAGGTCTTGCTGTCCCTGAGTCTAGCACAACTGATCTAGAATGTACCTCCAGAAACACTATATCACCACAGAGAAAAATGCTAAATTACTTTCCAAAATGGCTGCAAAAACTTATACTTTTGCTAAAGGAAAACCAGTCAATCATTTGGGGTCCCATAGAAAAATAAAAAGAGACTACCTAGTCTCTCTACCATAATGCCCAATGGGCAGCAAACTCTCCTCAGGCACAATGAGCCATTCATTGTTTCACTCCAAGGATCTTGGATAGACAAGATCAATAGGATCTTGAGGAAGGTCTCATCATAAAAGACAGACAAAACAATAGAAAAAAAAAAAACCTAAAGAAATACAATACAGAAGTAAAATATTTAAAAACAATAATTGATTTTCTTAGAAAAATAAGGAGATACTACTTTCATTAAAAGAAAAGAATACTGTCTAAAAGGAGCAACCAGAGAACAAAGCTCTTAAAATGAAAATAAATATATATTATAGGTGAAAATATATCAGTAAAATGGTTGTAAAATAATGTGAGAAAATTTCCTAGAAAGGAGAAAAAAAAAATGAAGTGACAGAATATATCAAGAAAAAATCATTTGCCAAATCAATAGCTGCATACCAGGTACCAGGGGATGTGTTGATTTATGATGATACCACATCAGAAACAGAAGCTGCAATTGGAGTCAACAGTTGCTTAAGTTTATAATAAACCACTGTCATCCTCCAAGATCCATATATTTTCTGCACAGGCCAGATAGGAGTATTGAATGGGGATGTGGTGGAAATCACCACCCTTTCATCCTTCAAGTCCTTGATGGTAGCTCTAATATATAAAATCGCTACAGGAATGTGGTATTGTTTTTGATTTATGATTTTGTTAGGAAGAGGCAGTTTAAGTGGCTTCCATTTGGCCTTTCTTACCATAATAGCCCTCACTCTACAAGTCACAGAACTAATATGGGGACTCTACCAGTTGCTGAGAATGTGTATTCCAATTGTGCATTCTGAAACTAGAGAAATGATGACAGAATAAGTCTAGAGATAAACTGGACCCACTGTGAGATGGACCTGAGCTAAAATGTCATTGATCAACTGACCTCCATAAACCTCTACTCTGACTGGTGGACCATGGTGATGTTTTGGGTCTCCTGGAATTAATATCACTTCTGAGCCAGTGTCTTATAATTCCCCAAATGTCCTTTTCCCCAGTGCAGTCACCCTGGTAAAAGGCCACTGGGGAATGCTGGGAGGAATATTAGCAGTATAAATTTTTGGCAGTGAAATGGGGTCTTTCCGCCAAGGGAACCCTGTGTTCCCTTCATTCAAGGAGTTTTGGGAGTTGGGAATTGATTAGGGGCCATTACCTCTGTTTTTGTTATTCACGTTAAGACTTTTGTGTACTTAACCTAGAAGTCTTCTGCTTATACAGACCAAGTAATAATTTAGTAGATTGTCCATCTATTTTAGTTCTAGGTATCCCATGATCAACTTGCCAACACCATCAGTCTCTGTGAGTCAGAATATTCTGATTACTGCTTTGACTCTGCTGTCCTTTATGGTAGCTGTGGCAGTTTGAAATTATTTTATGAATCCTAAAAAGATAAAGATTATGTTTGTGGGCTGGTCCACTCTCGTGAGTGTGAGACTTTTTTCAACTGGACTACCTCAGCATGAATCAGCTTGAATCTCCACCCTCTTGCTGGGTCCATAAAAAAATGAAGACCAGAAAAGAGAGCTCTGCCATTTTTTAATCCTGCCGTGTGACAGAAAGGAGAGTCTCAAGCAGCTGAGGTCCTGGGGAGAGAAGAACCATTTGCCTAATAGCTTCCAGCTGAAATTGGGAAGAAAGCAGAACAGCCAAGCCTGAGAGAAGAGGCCCGGCAAGAGATAAGTCCTATGCCTGGTTGTCTTCAGCTAAGCTCTGGGAGATGGTATAGCCCACAGGGGAAGGAAGAGATCAGGCAGAGATGGCACATCATCTTGCTTCAACATGTGGCAGCTAACTTGTGTGAGAAAGCACCTCTTATGGTGCCTTGAGTTGGACTTTTCATGGCCTTGGAACTGTAAGCTTTTACCCCAAATAAATACCCTTTATTTAAGGCAACACATTTCTGGTACTTTGCATCAGCAGCCCTTTGGCAAACTAAAACAGCAGTCATGAAGTCTTGTCTTTGGTGATTAAGTGCTGCCACTTGGCTTCTACCAACCTGGGATCCAATCATCCCCATAGTGTTTAAGGATATAAGTTCAGTGGTAGCAGTCCCCACAGTAATATCTGACCTGCAGAGAAGAGCAACCACAGAGCTCTTCAGGGGTGATGGAGTTAGTCTCATAAATTTATTCCTCACAGTCCTGGCAAAAAGTGTGTCCTCTGGACCTTCCTGGGGTAAGTGAGCAGATCTTACATGATAAATCCATTCTAACATTCCAGCCTCTCTAAGCCTTTGATCCCCTCATCTACCTTATACAGAGAAGTTCTAGCATTTTAACTTCAGGCAATGTCGGCCACCTTTTGATCCATGTTTCAGTTACCCACCCAAACTGTTAGAGCCCATTCTAACCCTTCAATCTACAGCATTGAATCCAGACCCTCTGTTTAGTGGGCTCATATGAATAAATTCAGCAGGATCCACTTTATGTTCCTTCAACTATTATCCCACATCTTTGCTACCCATTCCCTCATATATTCCCTTGATTTCTATTTAAATTGGAAATATCATGCAGTTCTTTAGAAGTGTCGTGTACCACCCCATGGGTCACACTTTGTACCTCGCCTTTTGGGGCCTATTGGTCCAGTCTAGTTAAAGATCTGGAAGAAAGAGGGGTGGTGAGGGTGGGTCATGAGAGGAATTAGTAAAATCTTGTAAGCCAGCTACCCCAGGGAATTCCATTGCAGTTTCATCTGGTGAAACAGGATTATTCTCTTCGGACAGAAGTGTGAGGGCTGTTTCCTCAGGACAGGTGGTTAGAGGTTTATCAGGAACAGCATGGTTAATCTTTTCAGGTGGAGTCTGGACAGCTGGTTCCTCAGGGCTTACTGGAGGTTAGGTGGCTAGTTCCTCAGGGCAGACTAGAGATATGGTGGCCAGTTCCTCAGAGTAGACCATTAAAGTTTTATCTGGCAAAGTAGACTCAACAGAATCTAGGGTTTCAGTGTCCTCACTGTCATCATTATCCCACATGTCACCATTCCAACTTTCAGGATCCCACTCCTTTCCAACCTATGTCCTCACTTTAACAGCAGACACCCTGCAAGGTTGGACATTCAATTTGTATTGTAATTCAACCCCTCACACAATGAAACTCTGGGTCCAGTTTTCAGAAATTTCAGGTTTGCTGCTACATAAAATAGTTTTTCAGGGCACACAGAAACTTTCATGTCGTTCATATGGTGCTTTAGCTGGGAATATGAAGCCTTGAGCTAATCCCTTTCTTTAACAAGTGTATCCAACATATTTAGCCAACATCATTATACTTTTTAACTCTACAAAACACTGTTAAGGTAGCAATTCCATTCTCACCAAAAGCCTTGACTTTTATAAACACTAATGGTAAAATATAAAATATTACTAATGGTAATATTTTGCATATCTCTCTTGCCAGTTCACATATGGACTATCAGTTTCATCTTGATCATTGGAAATAGAGTCATTAGTGCCTTTGAATCTAATCAGATTGGAGAATCAATTCCGAAAGCCCCAGAACCAAGACAGAAATCTCATCCTTAAGATTCTGTTTCTCAAAAACCACTCTCATTATTAGTGTATTTGTCAGGATATATATAAATATGAGATTTATTATAGAAATTGGCTCATGCAACTGTGGGGATGGGTTAAGTCTGAATTTCATAAGGCAGGGTACAAGCTGGGAATTCAGGAGAAGATAAATGGCTGAAGTAGAGATGGAAATTCTTCCAACTGACTGCTGAAATCATCAGTTCTCACTTTAAGGCCTTAAACTGATTAGGTGAGACTTCTCTTATTGTTGAAGGCAATCTCCTTAGTTCATTATAGATATAATCAACCACAGATGCAATATATTTACTAATTATTTAAATCCATGAAATATGCTCACAGTAATAATCAGGCCAGTGCTTGCTTGATCAAACAACCGGGCACCACAACCTAGGCAAGCTGACATATGAACTTAACCATCACTATTCTTTATTTGATAAAAGTTTTATCCTAAATTGGTGTTGAATTTTATTCAATGCCTTTTCTGCATCTATTCAAATTATTTTTTTTTAAGATTTATTTTTTATTTATTACATTCCCCCCCCCTTCTTCTTGCTCTTGCTGTGTGTCCATTCTTGTGTTCCTCTCTGTCTGCTTTGTCTCCCCCCGTTGCGGCGATGCGCCTAGACCGGTCACCGCACAGGCGGCTTTGCCCGCTTGTGGGCAGCTTCTGCTTCCATTCACAGCCGGCTCTGCTTCAGTTCGCGGGTGGCTGGCTGCGCTCCAATCGCGGGTGACCTGCCCTTCCCGTGGCGGCTTTGCCCTGTCCGTGGCAGGCTTTTTCCCTGCCCACGGCGGCTCTGCCCGCCCACAGTGGCTTGCCCTTCTCAAGACGGTCTGCCCGCTAGGAGAGGTCCCCGGGAACCGAACCCAGGGCCTCCCATGTGGTATACCGGCGCCCTTATCCACTGGGCTATACGGCCGGCCCCTATTCAAATTATGATATCATTTCTAGGTTTTAATATGTCCTTTTGGTGATTTACATTTATAGATTTTCTGATATTTAACCACTTTATTGTTTCTGAGATAACTCAACTTGGTAGAATTGGTTTCTCAGTATTTAGCCTAGTATATTGTCATCTAGGTTCCTGAGTGAGATTGCTCTGTCATTTACCTTTTTGGTCCTTAGCTGGTTTAGGCCTTCATATGTGTTGTTCTTATACAATGCAATACAGATTTTCCCTTCTTTTCAATTCTCCAAGGAGTTTGTGCTAGATTGTAATGATTTTTTCTTTGATAGTTTGGTAAATCTTATATGTAATAACATTTGAGCTTAATGTTTTCTTTGGGGGATTATTTTATTTCTTCAGTGGTTATAAGACTTTTCAGACTTCCTACTTCTTAATTCACTTAAAAAAAAACTTTTTATTTTGAAATACTTTCACTCTTACAGGATAGTTACAAAAATAACACAAACCTCATACAGAGAACTCCAGCATACCTCTACTTTTCCTGCATCAGATACCCAGATCTACTAATTTTAATATTTTGCCACATTTGCCATATCTTTCTATCTATACTCTATCATCTAACTATCATCTATTTATATATTTTCTGAACACTTGAGTTTAAGTTTTATACACTATGCTCCTTGGACACTGCCATGTACATTTCCTAAGAATAAGGATATTCATTTATAATGACCTTAAATACAGTTATCAAGTTTAAGAAATATAACATTGATATAAAGCTTACAGTCTGTATTCCATTTATTTATATGCCCTAAAATGTCCCTTTAACCTTTCCTTTTCCTTTGCTAGATCTCATCCAAGATCATGTATAGCATTTAATTGTCATTGTCTCTTGAGTTGGTCTTATTTTTTAAATTGTGGGAATATATATATATATATGACATAAACTTTCCCATTTCAACTTACTCTCAAGCATACCATGCAATGTGATTGATCACATTAATGATATTGCAGTGCCCTCACTACCTTCCATTACTAAAACTTTCCCATCTCCCCAAGCAGAAACATTACACTCAGTTTGCATTAGCTTCCCATTCTCCCTGGCCCCGCCCTGGGCAAAATGTGTTCTAATTTCTGTCTCTATAAGCTTGCATATTTTCCAATCTTTTCTTTTTAGTTACCATGGAGTTTAAATTTAATACCCCAAATCTATAACATTCTTTTTTACTCTGATACCAACTTAACTTCAGTAGTATATACAAACTGTGTTCCTGTACTCCCTCCATCCCCACCTTTATGTAGTTCTTGTCACAGATTACATGTTTATACATTATGAGTCCCAAACCGCTGATTTATCATTACATTTTATGCCTTTGTCTTTTAGATCCCATAGTAAGTAAAAACTGGTGCTACAAACTAATACAATAGTACTGGCATTTATATTTACCCATGTTGTAACCCTCACTGGAGATTGTTATTTCTTCTTGTGGCTTCAAGCTATTGTTCATTGTCCTTTCCTTTCCACCTGCTGACCTCTCAATAGCATCTCTTGTAAGGCCAGTCTAGTAGTGATGAATTCCCCCAGCTTTTGTTTATCTGGGAATGTCTTAAACTCTCCTTCATTTTTGAAAGATGGTTTTGCCAAATTTAGAATTCTTGGGTGGCAATATTTTGCTTCCATCACTTTAAATATGTTTACCCACTGCCTTCTTGCCTCCATGGTTTCCTATGAGAAATTAGCATTCAGTCTCATTGAGGCTCCCTTGTATATGACACATTTCTTCTCTCTTGCAGCTTTCAGAATTACCTCTTTATCTTTGGTATTTGATAATTTGATATAATACACCATAGCATGGGTCTATTGGGTTTACTCTGTTTGGAATTTGTTGAGTGTCTTGGGTGTGTATATCCATGTCTTTCATTAAATTTGGAAGCTTTCAGACATTATTTCTTTGAATATTCTTTCTGTTCTTTTTTCTCTTTCTTCTCCTTCTGGGACTCTCACAATGCATATATTTGCATGCTTCATGGTATATCCCACAGGTTCCTCAGGCTATGTTCACTTTAGTTCATTCTTTCTTCCTTCTGCTTCTTGGACTGGATGATTTCAATAGTTTGTTTGTTTATCTTTATTTGATTTCAATAGTCTTATCTTTAAGTTCACTGAGCCTTTCTTCTTCCAGCTCCAATCTGCTGTTGAACCCTTCCGGGGAATTTTTAATTTATTACTGTGGTCTTCTGCTCTGTTTAGTCCCCTTTGATAATTCCCATCTTTCTATTGATATTCTCTTCATGTTCACCTATCATTTTCCTAATTTCCTTAATTTAGTTCTTTGACCATGTTTTCCTTTAGCTCTTTGAGCATATTTAGGACCACTGTTAAAATGTCTTTGTCTGGATCAGCATATAAATGCATTATCTTTCCCCCAGCATGGGACATGACTCTCGGGGATGAGCCTCCCTGGCACCGAGGGATTCATATCAAGCACCTACTAGCAATGCAACTGGAAAAAGACCTTGAATAAAAAGGGGAAAAGGTAAAGACAAATGAGTTTATATGGCTAAGAGACTTCAAAGTGAGTCGGGATGTCATCCCAGAGGTAACGCTTATGCACATCTCAGCAGGATCTCATAGACTGCCAAAGTGGATACTACTCCAAATAGTGGGGCTCCTGGGGGCTCTGGAGACACCCAGGTCCTATGGTCAGGGCAGATAG
>PVKH010001524.1:0-30092 GCA_004027955.1 Chaetophractus vellerosus
GATGCCAGAGTGGCTATTTAATCCAGATAAAGTAGGCAAGGCCTTATCCCTTTCCTTGGCAAGAAAGCAGAGGATTCCTGCCTGCTGCACATGCCCAGAGGAGGAGCAACCATGAATTTAATTTTCTTAAAACAGAAGCATTTACAGACTTGTGCTTTCCTGGACAGCTGCCTAGTGGCTGTAATACATAATAAGGGCGTGTAATTGACAGTAATGTGACTCACTCACTGAAATGCTGGTGAAAAAAAAAATGCGGAGTTATTTTTTTCCAGGAAAAAAAATTAAAAAGCAGATTCATCCTGTCCATTGGAAATAACAATTACTTTACATTTCTGCTCATTAGGTGCCTTTACATATTTAAAAAATCACTGTAATCTGGACTATCGGCATATGTTATAGAGAAGTGGCATAGTTGCACAATGCGTGCAAACAGATGGGTTGGGTCAGAAATAATCTGTGAAAATGGCAAATTTAGATGGGTTAGTTGATATAGCCTACATGGCAATCCTCTCCCAAGAGTTAGTTACAGGAGATGGTTCTGCCAATGATTTGCCACTTGAAAAGCTGCTATCAGCTGGGACCTTGTAATTATTATGGTAATACACAAGGCAGACTGAGCAAGCTGCCACTGATGTCCATGGGCAGCTTCAGAATTTCTTTCACAGGGACTCAGACAGGGATCTCGAGAAGAATGGCTGTGGACTTTCCCAGATAGAGGCTGTTGGAACCATGGAGGCTTTTTAGATCAGGTAAAAGGTTTCTCCATTCCATTAATTCTCTTTGAAAAAGGAAAAGAATAATCTGAATTAACATCACTCTCGATCTGAAAGGGCCCCCTCTTTTCCAGGGCAGAGGCACAGAAAGGAAACCCTGGAGAGCCGTGAAGATTTAATTCCAGTTAGATAAACCCTGACTCCATCTGAACTCGAGAGGTTCAGGTGTTTGTCTGAACCTCCAGCAGCTGTGAACTAGAAAGCCCTTGTTCAGATCTATGAGGTGTCTCTAGCTTCCAGTCCCAGAGGGAGCAGGGGTATTCTGAACTGCACAAATCCCAGAAACACATGAAGAAAAGAACTGGGGTTTTGAAGGTTGGAGTGAGTGTGGGGAAATATATTTGGAACCAAGATGGGAAGAATG
Source organism: Chaetophractus vellerosus (assembly GCA_004027955.1). Classification (NCBI taxonomy): domain Eukaryota; kingdom Metazoa; phylum Chordata; class Mammalia; order Cingulata; family Chlamyphoridae; genus Chaetophractus; species Chaetophractus vellerosus. The sequence goes on from PVKH010001524.1 coordinate 1,138, forward strand.
GAAACCCTTGGATCTTTTCCACAATAGATTAATACTCTAACGAAGGCAACTTGGGTATATTTTCTCATATTGGGATCTCCCATGAAACTCAAGTCATATTCCACTAAATCAGAGGCTACGTAGGGATTTTGAGTCATGAAACTAAAATTCACTCTGTGCTTTATCACTAATTCTTACTGAGAAGCTGCCCAAGGCAGATACTGACTAACTTCTACTGGGTGTTAGAGACCTTTTTCTTAGTATGACAACAGTTGGGGGGTGGGATTATTAGTTAAGGATGTTTCACATCTTTGACAGCCACCACTAATCTCCTATTTAATTCTGAGTTCATTTGCAAGTAATTGCTAAAAGGCAAAATGAGGGTGGAGTCCCGTAAATCATTAAAAGAGAGATTTACTATGCATGTGAATAGGCCGTGAAAAATATTTCAGATACTGTGTCTCAATTTTAAGACAGTAGCAGACTCTCAAAATCTGAAAAGTAACATGTAATACGCACAACTAGTTCTTTGTAGGCATTCTCTTTGTTCCTAAGTGAATACATTTTACATGAGCCCAAATAGTTATTTATTTTTATAATTGAGAGAAATGTGTTAACTCTCTGGAATGTCTATGAGTGGAAGAAAAAACCATATGGAATTGCACATACATATGATTTATAAAATAATATCCAGCACCAGAATTCCTAACGAAGAACCTTATTCAACAGAAAAAAAAATTTTTTCTTCAGCATTTGCAATTCTGGTGTACTGTAATGCTGAGGCCAAGGATATATTTTATTAGTCCTAGCTAAGCAATAAAATGTGTGTCATTTAATTTATTTTATTTTATTTTATGAGAGAAAAATTCTTTAACCTAAAAAAATTTACAGATCGACACTTATGGCTTAATTAGAATAAATCTGTCAAAATCCAAACAGATAATGACTGGTTTATATAATATAGCAGAGCGCCCTCAAAACAAAGGGTTCTAGTTTCATTGTAAGACTGCTCCAAAGCAAAAATCCACTTATTGACATGGAAAATTCAAACATCATCTGTAGATGAAAACAATTATCCATAAAATCAAAACATACAATGCATGTCACACGCAAATACTTTTTATTGTTGTTGCAACTTAAAAACCACTTGCCTAAAGTTAAAACTCTACCTTGTAATGTCATTTTCCCACATTCATATAGTTTCAAAACATGGGAAGTACCTTTTATCTAGGCACTTAGGGTATATAGTATATTAACTATATCCTTTAGTTAATATACTCTTCCTTACATTTTGTGTTAACATTTGTTCATTCTCATTTAGTCCATACATGTGAACATACAGGCTATCAAAGTACTGATAACGTTCGAACATTGTCTACTGCCTTGAAGCAAGTGTTTCTACTCTTTTCAATCTGTTACATGGAGACAAATAAAGAAAATATGTTTCCCACAAAAGTTAAAGTTAGTGCCCATTTTTGCTTCCCTGTAGTGGATGCTGTGGTGTGCCTCCCAAGCCCTGGCTCTCCAGAATCTTGCCTGCCAATGGCTCACAGTTGAGTTCTTCCCAGAGAACTGCCCTTGGCTAAAGGGAGCTGTCTTGCCCAAGATTATGCCCCTCTCTGGGGGAAACTGGTATCCAGTGGCTAGTTGATGCAGGATTCAGCCCCTTTGCCTTGATTTGGGACAGTGCTGAAGCTCATACCAGCTTCTTATCGCCCAGTGGCATCTGCTGAAGCCTAGATTACACCTGCCTGGCAGTTCCATTTCTTGTTCTTCCCAAGCAGCTTTCCTCACCCCTCATAGGTGTTGTTCCTAAGACCACTCCCCCCAAAACCTTCTTGCATGCAAATCTTAGAGTCTATTATCTGGAGGATACAACTTAAGGCATCCATTTATTTAAAGATACTGTAGTTAAGTGACTAGTTGGGAATTGTGATGACTATCAGATGAGTATATGGCAGAAATTTATTCAGTGTGGGGTACACCTAGTCTACCTTTATGCCAAGGGAGTTGGCTCCATAAGTTTTCTAAGTCCGTCACTGTGAGGCAAGCTCACTTACAATACGAGAAACTTTGTGATAAGGTTTAACTGTTGTATTAACACAGATGAATTGTGTGCAGTATGTAGGGCCTTTGGCCATATGCAGACTGTGAGAAGCTGGCTTTTCTGTGTATCAGGAGCATATTAACCCAACCCTTCAGTATTCCTCCTTGTGAGACTCCAGAACAAATGAGGAAGAACTCACTAACTATTGAGAAGTTGCTTAAGCACTAGAAGAGTCTGGGAGAATGTCACTCATATTGGTCATTTTGTTCTTTAGAAATCTAACCTAAGAGAAACATGTCAATAGAATCACAGGTAAAGTAATTTAGGGCAATAAAAACACATTCTTCTAAATGATACTTTCCCTAAGGGGCTCCCATAATGAGAATAAGAGCATCTTTCAATTTTCCCAAGTCACCTCAGTTATACACAGCATTAGGTAACTTCCACAAACCAGGGCATAAAAAGTTCTTCGATTTAGAGATAGGCAAAAATCTTTCTGTGGGGGTGCGGTGGGGGGAGGAGTGGGGATCCTGGTGTTTCTGCCTAAGTGATGCTGTAACAGTTTTTCCTTTTCTAACCTATGGGAAACCATAAGTTGATCTGCCTTCTAGGGCAGTTTCTACTTTGATTTCACTTTGCTAGGTGAAACTGTGGCAAAAAACGAAGCTAGCCTCTCTCATCGCTTTATTGAAGATTCCAATCTGAGAAAGGAAAAGGGTGAAAGAAGCTACATGGCTTTCCTATCGTAAAATCTGTTTCAGGGGTCCCCAAAATCTACCTTCATCCTTTAGCTTGCTAATAGATGCCTAATGAGAGAAGAATTACAGTAAATCACAGCAAACTAGGATTTAAATTTCATATGGAGAGATGGACTTTATGTTAGAGGCAAAGGACTTATATTCTCATCTTAGGATACTTTCAAAGTATTTTTTGACCTTGGAAGAAAAAATCAGCGTTGAGTTAGAATTGGTTAGGTCATAGCCTAAGGAGGCATAAGAGGCCACCAAGAAATAAATTAAAATTAAAATAGATTCTTTTATTGGGTCAAATCTCATCCTCTCACTTATAAGCAAGGTTTCCACTCAAAGAATTGGTACTGCAGGGGATAATTTTGTTCTTTTTGTTTTGACTCAAGAAAAAGTTACAAACAAAAGTGGGGAGGGAGCAGCAGATATAGCTTAAGAGACAGAGGATTCCAAGGAAAGGGGACAGAAACCAGGGCTGTGTGTGACTAAGTATGAGATGGACAATAGATTTGAAATTATTGGTCCCTGCTCCGTTAAGGAAGCGTGTATACATTCCAGACCAGGCAAGCTCAGCAATGTCACGTGTCTTGACCTTGAACAAATAAATGTCATTTCTTTCCAGAATTTACCCTACTTCAGAAATTGTTTAACATCACAGGATCACATTTTCCTCATTAGACTGGAGAAATACCTTTGATAGATTCCACCCTCCATTCTTGGAAGGGGTGGCCAATTCTCTTGTGGGTAGTTTTCCATTTTGCATTTACATAGATGACAGTGGTAGCTGAAAATGTCCCTTTCCCCTCTAACTCTATAGATCTGACCATCTGGTTTGTAGAAACCTTGCATTGACAATGCAAACAAAATGGTGTTTAAGAGGTCACTCAGAACAAGAACACATTCTTCATCTTTAGAAAGATACACAAGCACTTTTAAAACTCCTGGATGAGATTCTGATTTAAATCTTACAGAATGCTAACGGAAACTTTAAAGGATTCATTTCTAAAACTAAGACTCCAAATTTATAGGTAAATTGCCAGATGTCAACATGCCCTTTAAATTGTAGTTTCTGTTTTCAAAATAATATAGTACAAATCTCACAGTATAGTTTCAAATAATACCTGAGTGTTCTTTCTTATAACTGTTAACAATGAAAAGATTATTATTTTTTCCCCCAGATTCAAATGTGTGAGAGTGTCTGGTCATAAAATTGTTACACACACATACATATTCACTTATTTAAAATTCTCAGTTATTAATTGCACATATAGTAGATGCTAAACAGCCTGCTAAGTCCAAGGGATAACAAAGATAAGTACAGCATATCCAGTGGGACAAAGCTACATAAACAACGATTATTTTACAATATGTTGTCTGTAGTGTGACCTTAATAATGTGCTGTGGGGGCAAACTGGCTGCAGCAATTAATTTAACAAGGTGGGGTTGGAGAAGGCTTTGCATGGGAGACACTATTTGTGTTGGTCTTTGTTGGAGCAGTCAGACTTTTACAGGTGCGGAATTGTTGAAGGGCATTCCAGGACAAAAAAAAAAAAAAAAAAAAATAGAGCAGAAGCAAAGGCCATGAGCCATGCCCATGAATGGAGTCTTTTAGGAACTGGTCATTGAGGATGGCAGAAGGCATGGGAAGGCTTGTGGAAAGAGTAAGACCAGACTGTGTAAGGGCCTTGTGCACCTCTCCAAGAAGTTTGCCCTCCTCAGGCAAGGTAAAGCCCTACGTTATTAAGGAGGCTGAAGAAGAAGATCCTACTGACAGTGCCATCCCACAGCTGGCCATAGTTTTCCTTTTTCTTTACTGTTTTATTTGGGGGTGGTGATGGTGGGGCAGAAATTGCTGAGTATAGAGTAGTATTTTCTAATATACTTGGCCTCACAGAGCAGAACTTAGCCAAAGCATGTTCTTAGGACAACGTTAGCACACAAAAATTCTCAGCACAGCCAAAGAGGACTCTGATCTCTCTGCTAAAAGATTCACAAAGCTTCCTCTTACTAATGCTGCTGCACTGAATTCGTACTGCAGAGTGAAAGGGGCACCAAACCACAACTTGAGTACTCTGCTCTTGCAGATTTATTGCCTGACAAGCCTTAAAGTTAGAAAATAAATATTTCAAGCCGAATCTGTCACTAACAATGTTTTATGGTTTGTTGTCGCTCGTTGAGAATGCCTGGGCACTGGGAGACCAAGTCTGAGGGAGATATTTCCAACGGTGAAATATCCGAAAACTGCTTTATCATTCCTTATGTTAAATTTACTAACGTATTTAAACACTTTCAAGAAAAAAAAGCCACGCTCATGTTTGCGGACAACGAAAAACTTTTTTTCCCACTTTCTAATTGCCCACATTTATTAGAAGTTTTTGAATTTAAACAGTGCAGGGGTAGCAAAGAAGGCAATATTAATTTTTTATTATTTGAGTCCTCTTCACAATAACTCCCTGTAGCAAGAAAGAGGTAGTTTACAGATTGGAGAAACCCAGACCCGAGAGATTAAATAATTGGAAATCATTGCTCTGATGGAGTCAGGGGCAGGGGCAGACTTAGCAGTGGCTTTCCTGGCCGCTCGCTGCTCTCACGAGGGAGCCCGGCAGCCCTGCTTCCATCGCAGACTTAAACATCCTCAATCCAGGCAGATCAATTCGGCTCTTGAGCCCAAACGACAAGCTAAACTACCAATAATGCCTTGCAGAGGGTTTTGAGCGACATAATCAACCGGAGAGGGACTTGTGTCAGTTAGACTTTTTCTCCTTAAAAATCAAGAGTAACAGTGGTAAGAGAGAAGTTTTTAACAAGGCGGAAAACCCTAGACAGTTGTCTGTAAGATTCTTCACCACAGCTTCAAGGACAACCAGGAAAAGAGCTGCTATTTGAGGCAACTTCATTATAAAATCATTTTTAATAAGCAATCTTAACAAAGAGAGGGAATACTCTTGTGGAGAAACCCTCCAGGGACCCAGAGGCTGCCCAGTTAAGTTATTAGGAAGTTTCACACAGGGGACCAAACAGCTATTTCATTGGCCTCAGGGGACAGAGTTTAGTTTTCACCTGTTCTCTAGAGGAACTGGTGTTATCCTGTCTACGAACAGCAGAGACTGGTAACAATCAATTATCCCGATGCCCCAACTTGGCGAGGGAAAGTGAATTTTCAGTTTTGTAGACACAAAAAGACATGGTGTAAGAAAGAAAGATAAATTAACGCAATATGGTTCATTAGACCGAAGACTTTACAAACATGCAGCCAATGAAAACGCCTCATGTGGAACTTGGTTTTCTTTAGGTGTAACAATAGAAACTCGTTCTTGGAAAAATAAGAAATACTAACAAAGGGAAAAGGAAGCATGATTATCCTCTTGCTGTATTGTTGAGCTATGTGAGGGAAATAAGCTTTTGTGCTGATGAAAAATAATCAGTGCAGTTTATTTTGCCAACCTAAGGTGTGAGCAACATTTGGAATTTGGGGTTCAAATTCTTTATAAAGTTAGCTGTGGCTGAGTTAAACAGGGTAGAAAAGGCATAGGCTTCTAGTGTTTCGAGGTAGCCCCGAGCCAATTAGCAGGGCCAAGGAAAGGAAGGAAGGAGAGCCATTAGCCATACATATTCAAAGTGAATATGTATGTTTCACATTTCATCACTCATTCCTTGCCTCTGATTTTAATGAAATGGCAAGAACTGGTCTTACAATTAGACCTTAAAACTGGGGAGCTAGAGAAAAAGCCAACACTCTTTTTATTTAATAATCAGAATAATCTTCCCTTTTTTGGACTAGATATTTCCTGCTCAATAAGCATTTTTTTTTTCCTACACAGGTGACAGCAAGAAAGGCCAGAGAAGAACTTCTATGTAAGGATAAGAATTTTGTCAGGGCTCAGAAATGGGACTGAGGGACAAAATATCAGATTTATATAATGTCAACTAAATAACAGAGGCCGTAAAAATACTGTCTACTGAACCCTCTGTTGATCTACTCGATCACACCTAATCTTCTCTACCCTTCCGGATCAAGCTCAGCTCACCACCCATATTCAAGTCCAGGACGTTCTCCTGGATAATTCCAATTCATACGGCATTTAAATAACCCAACTGGAAGCAGAGCCCTGCATTTTCTAGCAATTCTTTCATTACTAGAAATCCCTCAAGTAGGTCTGCCCTTTCTCCTCAAATGCAGGCTAAACTATTAAAGAGTGAGGATGATGAGTTAAACTTTCTATATTACACCATGCCTAACACAGTGCTAGGTACAGAGTAGTGGTTAAAAAATATTAAGCTAATAAAATCTGCCTGACTTCTAGCCCTATGCAGACATAGGTCTTTGGGGATTTGCTGCTGCCTGCTTTCCAGGCTTCCCTCCTTAGATCCTGGAGTCATGCATATGTGGATTATCTACCATATACCCTTCTCTCCCTCTTTGAAAAAATGAAAGGAAAAAGGAAAAGATTTATGGATTAAATCCTTGTTACTGAAGCCAAACCTTAATCTAGAAGAGCATATCCTCTCATTTTCAGCTTCTTGATAAGCCGTTTAATCATTATGTTTGGCTCTTAACTATTTAAGACATTAGGAACAGGAGTCAATGCATAGGAGATCAATAAAGTAAAACAGGGAAAGAAACCTCACTCCTATAGAGGAAAAATGTCTATTCCGAGGTAGGAGTAGAGTAGGTGGGTAACATTCCACTGTGAAGATTTTTTGGGAAGTCATGGGAAAATTTTAATTTGATAGCCTAGAAATGAAAACCTCAGTCACTATGATGTACAGATATGAACATCAATATAATCCAAAAGACCATGTAACTACAAATACATTTTACTCGTTGGCAGCCCAAGTGATAAAGATTCCCTTGGAATAAACATTAATTTTCTTCACATCACAGCACTTTGGCATCTCTGCTTCTCCTAGATTTCTATTCGTTCAGATGCAGATATCAACAAAAAGAAGCTGATGAAAGTATAAATCCAGTTTTAAATTAGAGTATGCTTGAGTATACTCAAAACCTAGATATTTAATTCTCTTATATAACCCTTTGAGATATATATATATATATATATTTTTTTTTTTTCCAGTTCCCTAGGCATCCTTTTAGCTTTCAGGTTTTTGTTTGGTTGGTTTTGGTTAGGTTTCAGGAAATCATAGTATGTTGACACATACTACCTCTTAATGGCAATTAAAGTCATACATGAATTACCAAGGTGGCCCGATAAAAGAATAATGAACAATTTCCTTTTAAATGACACAAATGTCCATCACAGACTTTGGTTCAGAGGAAAATGGGTTCATACCATAAGAAATATGCATTGCTATTAGTGTGGGGAACACAATTATCCTAATAGTATAAACTAACCATTTTATGATGTTGTATAATAGATTCAGTTGTGTCGTCTGAACAGTGGCATTACATACACAGCAGTTCTTTGATGAATTAGGTTAGATTGTTAAAAAGATAAGTAAAATGATCACTTTAAAGTAAGAAGTCTGTTTAGTTTCCAGTGTACCACTTGGTTTAAAGGAATTTTTCATAGAGTGGGAAGAACATTCCCCTTTATTATAATCCGTTGATTTGCCAAGCTAAAAAGCCTATCTAGGTTAAAATGTTGTATGGTAAAAGAAAACCTGAATCAATTATAGAAATGACTATGCTGTACTAAGATTTCTTCCTATACTTTAGAGTAGAAGAGCCACCCTAAAGAAAGAGGCTTTTCATTTTGGAAGCATTTACGCGCTGTAGATTGGCTTTGAATCCGGGCTCCATCACATACTAGCGAGTTGTAGGAACCCTGACCCTATTTTTATCTGTAGAGTGGAGATAGCTGCAAAACCTACCTTACAAGATTGTGGTAAAGAGTAAATAAATTAATATTGTAAAGTGCTTAGAAGAGATCCTGGCACTTAGTAAGTGTTCAATAACTATGAACTATTGTTGAAATTGAAGATAATACAGTGTGGCATTTACATGCATGCAAAGAGCCAATTTACTGTATGCCGAGTCCTGGCTGTGCTGTGCCCCTTACTAGCTGGGTGATTTAAGACGTTATTTCACTTCTCTAAGCTAAGCCAATAATCTCTCAGATCAGTTTTCTCATCTGAATTGGGTGTGTAAGTAATACATACCTCATGGAGTTAATGAAAAGATTAAATGAGATAGTACACGTAGGGAATTGCCTAGTAGGTGGTAGTTGCTGCTACTGCTCTACTTACTGGTATTTCTATTACTACCAGCTCCATTTTACTATCATCATTGAACTAGAAGTCATGCCAACTTCTGTAATAGACATCTAGCCTATCTTTAAATACCAACACAAACGTGTATAAGAGTTTATTAAATACGTTGTGAATCTATCAAATACACACAAGTACCTGGTAGGCTAGGCATTTAGGTCTTTTTCCCTAGTGGTGATCATGGATTTTAAAGAGTCAATGGCAGTCTCAACACACCCTTTCAAACCTATGTTATGAAATGGGAACACAAATACTTTTGTCCAAGTTCAATTAATGAATTCGAGTTCTACTAACTGAGCAAATGTGGATCAACTGGATTCTGTGATGGAAACACGTAGCTAAATATTCTGTTTTTCTATGGATATCATGGATCCCCACTGTGAACTATGCAAATCTTCTATCTTGGAAGGTCCTACCTTGGTAGGGCCAAGTGCAGGCCATTTATATCTTAATATAAAAATCCTATTAAGATTATAAGGGGTTGGCTCTAGTCACACAAGCTGAGTCTAAATAAGGCAAATGTTTCTGGATGGTATGGATATTTTTAAATTTCCTCAGACTGGTTGATCCCGAAGGGAACAAATAGGTATTGCTCAGAGTGAGAATGGATGGAGAACAGCGATAGGGATAATTTTTAGCATCCAGGGGTAAATCTTCATCTTTCAATTCATTACTATGTATGCTTGGATCATGTTTATCAGAACCTTTGATGGTCTCTCTAATTCTTTTCTCCTTTTCCAAACTTCTAGCTTCGTCTGCTTTCCAGTTACGAGCAGAATGTTCTGGAAATGGTACACTTGGCATTTGAGTTTTCAGATTGTTTTATGTGACTATGTGCTCCTTTCCCCCATTTAACTCCCTAACAGACCCAGTGTGTGAGCTTCTCGAGGGCAAAGAACCTGGCAGCACATAGTGACTCTTCAGTAAACAATTGCCCATTGATTAGCCCTCAGAGAGTTCAGCACCGTCAGCAGCAGCTTAATGTCTGGAGTGGCAAGCAGCCTTCAGAAGCCAAGAAATTAAACCTCCAGCTACTTTGGGAACACCATATTAGTCCCTTTCCTGATTGTCAATGGGTCGACAGAATCTGGGTGAAGGTCTCCTATAAGAATTTCAACCTGGTTTCTTCTCCTGTCTGTCCCAATGAAACACCCTGCCAGCAAGTGAAATTATAATTGCTTTGAGTCACACTGTGAGTCACATGGGTTGTCATGGCAACCTATTAACTATAAAACCAAAGCACCTTCCATTAGCTTTGCCAAAAATGGTTCCTGGGTTTTCCTGGCCTGTGAACATCAAGTGCGTGAGCCCAAAGTTTGGGGTTGCTAAGAGTCTACAATCCAAAAGAATGGCCTCAAGGAAAGGAAAAGAAAAGGAGAAAATAAGGTTATTCTAGTTCTTGGTCTCTCCTGAGTAAATGGCAACAATTGTGACAAATTGTTGAATTGGTTTTGTGATATCAACAAATGCCTAAGGAGAGGGGGTTGGTGCCTCAAAACTAATTTTCTCTCAGTCAAATTCAAAACCAAGTCTCCAGGGGCAAAAAATGAATACATTAACCTATTCTACTTTAAATGATGGGGATAAACACTGTTTTTATGGATCCAAAAGATTATTTCTGAAAGAATATTCTGATTTGTGCTAAAATATTTTTAACTATTGAGGATTAAAATCTCTTTATAAATAATGCAGTGCTTTAATTTTTAATTTCAGGTTTAGCATGCTGCAACTTAACATTTGAAAATGTATTTTTACCTTTTAATAATTATTTGTGTTAAAGTATTTTGGAAGGTTTGGAAACATTTCATTTTGTTATTTATTGGGGAAAATTGGGATTAAACTGACACATTTTCCTGACCGCTTGCTGAGTAACCTGCAATTTCTGCACCTTTGTAAGTGCTTGGCCCTAAGGGTGGAGGAAAGTAGGCTGGGTTGAACAGGAAGAATAAGTAATACAAACAAAGATGAGAACATGAGGAAGCTGCCATGGTCTGTTGCCCCTAACAGTTATCTTTTGGGTCTGCTTTGTGTTGGCTCTCTGATATAGTCCCTTAGGTTATGGCTTTATGATGCTAAACTTCCCATTAGCAGGAAATAGCTAAGATGATTTGTTGCATTTTTCACTTTTCACTTCCACATTTGTCATCTTCTAACATCTTAGTGAATGCAGAACTATCCAAGTAAAATGAGATTAAGAAGTAAGGAATAAATGATCAGTTGTCCTTGGAAAATAATAAAAATCAAGACAGCAGTTGCTTCCAAGAAAAAGATACTTAGCTACACGATGCTTTTTCAGCAGGAAGGAGACAAGAACAAACCTGTGAAACACCAAAGCAAAAAGCAATCTTGAAAGTGTCCAACCAAATACATGGGCTATATAACTGCCATGAAAATTAAATTGAAATCCTACACCACAGTGTAAAAACTTATCTAATATGTCCACAAGTGAAAGCTCCCTATTATGCTCACGAACAAAACCCAACAGCAGCACTTCTGACCAACGACTGAAAAATATCACAAATGTAAGAATTTCTTGACCAATTTGGGTATGATGACTTTCCACTAGGAGCCCCAAATGTTTGTCTTCCCAAGAGGCCTCAGAAACTTAAACACTCAAGGTTCCCCTCTCAGGAACCTCCTTTCTAAGTTCTCCAAAGTCTGTGAACATCAACTCTTCTCTGAAGCTAAAATCAGATTTTCTTTCATGAGAGTTTCTGGCTTAACTCACCCAAAACATTTTTTTTTTTTTAAAGAAGCTATACCTGTGCTTTCCAGATAACAAGGTGGCCTAAAATATTATCAGGTGTCACATCTGTTCAGGTTCATTTTGTAGTTCTTGCTCCTTTGACTGGTGTACCTACAGGCTGACGCTCTGGTCTAGATAATATATTCTGCAACTGTACATGTTAATTTGTAAGTTGAACAATCTCCCTGTGAGGGCAGTTAGGAAACCCAGATTGAAACTGCTGATAAGGAGTGACTTCAGCTGTCCAGGATTGTGCAGTCAAGTCTTGACCACGGTTTCCAGAGCTCTGGCTAAAAATGGAAGTCTTGAGACTGTGCAAAAATGAATTCGTATACTTCACTGATAGTGAAACTTTTTGAAGAACAGATGTCAGGATGATTTAAGAGGAGCTGGAATTAAACATCTGAAGAAAACCTATAGGCAAGTTAGGACAGTTCAGTTTTCAAGAAAAATCCAACAGATGCTAAAGAAGAAGTCATTTGGGTGACATTTATTAGAGGAAGAACCAATTGCTTTTCTTCTTTTTCACAAGTTGTAGGCCCTGTAGAGATGCTAAGATCAGAAATATGATGGGCTCTCTGCTAAGCTGGGTGACAAAAACAATCTCCACATTTAAGTGGCATAGAGGGTTTTCGCTAACACTCACAACTTGGACAATTCAATTTCTCCTTGGCATGTGCAAAGTTTTGTGCCAACTATCTATTTAGGTACTATTCTTCCCAACTTGTCATTGGGCCATTTTATCTTGGACCCTCTCCCGCGAATCATGAAAGTAAAAATCAACCTAAAAACAAGATGGTTACTGATCTAAATCGCTCTGTCAATTTAATATTTGAATTATATAAAGGGGACGTTGTTTTAGGTCTTTCTACATTTACGTTATGCTTAATGCCTAAGAATTTTCCTGCTCGTTTTCATAGTTAGAAAGGCACTCAAAATCCACTCACTGTGGTTATATCTTGATTTTATTTCAAAGCAGGTGTACCTAACTGAAGGACTTCATTAAGCCTTTGCTGAAAGGCCTACCTAGTTATAGTCACTTATTGGGACACCAATTTTTCTTCACTAGCCATTACTCCATGCTGTCACCTAAATCCTTCCATGGATTTAAATCCAACCACAGATTAATGTTTCTGCAGAGAGGCCAATGCAATTAGTCTCAGGGATGACAGTTCCTTGAAGGTCCTTAGAGAGAGACAAGCTGTACATTAACTAACATCTACGGTTTCTGTCTTATGTTATCTTATTAGTTGAGGAGTACTCTTCATTTCCAGTGGAGTTGAACTTGTGGTTTTGTCCACTTCTCCAAGAGCCAAGTCATAATGCAAATAGTGGCTTTCTGTATATCGCCAGGTGGACAGGAGTCCATCCCCAAACCACCACAAACAGTAGGCACAATCATCAGCCCCTGTTCAGGAGAGGCCCAGGACTGAGCTAGCAGAAAGACTGAATTACTTACCACCTCTAGAGTGGGTCCCTCCAGGCCAGGGACGAGCTCATGGGCAAAGCTGTGCAAGGAAGCGCTCTGTACCATGCCTGCCCTGCGGATATACAGAGGACTTCAGTCTCCTGCACTGTCAATCTCTTAGTCATCATGAGCTCAAATATGCACCGACGACAGCAAGAACAACAACAACAACAACAACAACAAAACAACCCCCAAAAAGCTAAGGGCCACACACTACCGTGGTGGTGGACAGCCAACCGGACCTGTGCATTGAGAGAGGGAGGTGCCGTCCTTATCGTGTGTCTATACAGGCCTGATCTTTTCATCTTTCCTCAAACACACATTCCATTGAAGCCCATGGGAAGCCATGTGGAAAGAGACTGCAGGCCTGGGCCCTAGAAGTCAGGCAACTTCTCATGGAATTTGGTGTGTTTTGCTTTTTTTGATTTCTACAAATACAAATAGACAGACAGACAAACCCAAGACCAGATTTCAAGAATCAACGGAGGCACAAACTAAACTACATTGGTGTTACGCAGATTTTTTTTTGTCCCCAAATGTTTCACACGAAATAAAAAATTTTAAAAGTGTAATTAAGAAAAAAATCTGGGGATATATCTTTGTGGACCCTAAATTGTGCCATAAGTATCTCCATTGCTTGCCTTAGAAGGATGTCCAAGCACATCTCATAGGTAGCACAGTATATATCTGTGGTCTACAATCCTTATCAAGTTCTAATGACACCATTAATTCAGTCTCAATGATATGCTGGTCAAGTACAGTGAAAGTTGACTGCTTGCGTCAATGACGTATTGGTTTCATCCTGCTGTTCAAGGCACAATAAAACATCACTGCTCCGATTGCAAATCACAACACCTTACATTGACAGGAGTTTGTAAACTTATGGTGCAGTTCGAATGAAGGCAATTGATGAAAGCAGTTGAACCTGAGAAGTGGTAATGAATACAGAGTATAAATCCAGCACACATTGCCACATCAAACTATCGGATGCCATTTACCAGGGCCCTCGTGGGCCATTGCCCATGGTCGAGCGACAGAGCCTGTATTCCCAGTCAGTATCTCTGCTCCACAGACACAAGTACAAAACGGCCCAATTATGAACTCGTGGTGAAGGAAAAGGAGACCAGAGTTGAAAAGAAATCAAGGTGATGTTTCCTAGAAACATACCAACTCTTCTAAGAAGGATCCAGAGTAAGGGTGATCAGTAAGTAATTGATCCTCCTGGCTAGATTTCATGGATTTTCTAAAGATTCATGGCTTGAAACACTAAAATTCATCAGACTATGCCTTAGCCTCTCTTCAACACACACTCAGATACAAACAGGTGGAGATGTACCACTTCCGACCACTACAGGTTGAAAAATATGACCTCTGTTGCCCATGGATCACAGCTGAAACATTAGTTTATACTTGAAGGGTCACAGCAGCCAGACATATGTGAATTCCAACTCTCCAGAGAACTTTGGACAAAAGAAAAATGCATTACTTACATGTATGCGTCTTCTTCGTTACTGAGATACCTAGAAGAGAAGAAATAACGACAAAGGTAAGAAAACGTCCGGTGGGTGCTTCCCTGAATGTACATCATTCACAGTTCTCAGGAACACGTTTTGCTCAGATGGTGACATGGAGACCAGATTCATTTTAATCTCACAGGGCAGCATCCCTGGATGCAACCCAAAGAAAGGCAACCCTGAGGGATGGGGGCAGTGGCCATCGCCTACCGGTGAAGAGGTTCTGCGGTAAAACAGCAGCAGCACGGACAGTAATTAAACAGGGCCAAGCAGGGTGAGAGAAGACTCTTACTTTCATCTTATATCGGGGATATAAGCATGTTTATGGGCAGAGTGGGGGAGGTTTAAGACACAAGAGAATAATGTCAACACATTCAGATACGAGCGGGATGAGCAACGGAGCAAATAATTTGCTCTGGCCAGTGATCCTGTGTTTACTTTTTAATGAAAAGGACCCTTCCTGCTCACATGAAGCATAACCTTTAATGGCGAGGGGGAAATCATCCACAACATGTCCCTAATTGTCCGTACTCATGAAGGTCAGAAGGGATGACTGCTAATTCTTTGTAAATGGCACCAAAATGAACTCAGACCGAAAATGTAAGGGGTTTGTGGATTGTCACCTTTGATGTTTCCAAGATGATTGATGGACAGGTGACAAAGGAAACTAAGTAATATGCAGCAACTATGACCATACAAAGATAACACAAATGCATGCTTCAATGCAAACAGTACTATCTCCATTTCAGAAGTGTTACATTTTGAATCCTTTATGCTTCATTCTTCTTGGAGGACATTCTTGAGACTAAATAGGCTCAAAGTAATAAAACTGTTGAAAAGCGTTTAGCCTGTGACTAAGAACTGTGGTAAAACCTTGACTTTTTTTTCTTTCAGGTTATTAAGGGAACTATTTAACTCTCCTCTGGACAGTAGAAGTTGAAAAATTTGGCACCCACCTCAGACCTAATACTTAGCTATGGAGCATGTGATACAGGGAAGAAATGAAAATCCACAGTAGACAAAGAAATGTCAATTCCAAAGCTGTGCTCCAAGACCAAAATCATACACTAGCTCCCCCCACAACTTTCCAAGGGACTTAATTAGGGAAGCTGAAATTATATCGCCCCACTTGAAATTCTTTTTTGTCTGTTTGTTTGTATGCTTTTATTGAGGAAAACTAAACTATTGTTTTTCTTCATGTTTGGGTTGGCTTCACAAAGCGAAGTTAGAACCTTCTGGAAAGATCCTTGAAGTCTCACTCACATGGGAATTACAAAAGTGTTCTAGAAATTTTGAAAAATAATCTTTATCAGGGGAAGGGAACTTGGCCCAGCAACAACAGTGAGGAAAGTTTAAAATTTGAATACAATTTGCAACTCCAGCTCATGACACCAGCACCAATAAATTGATACATTAGTGCTCTTTCAGCATTATGAGAGCTATATGTGTACTTTCCTTGGGAAATGATGCTTTCTGTAAAATCACTTTGAAGAGAAAGTGCTTATGCTGTCACTCTTGATTATTCAGAACCTCCACACAATTGGATTTAACACAGCCCCAGACAGACCTATCTATATTCGCTGAGTGCGTAACTATTTTTTTCCTGACATCCAAAGGCTTGATGAAAATACCACTGCTTTGACTTTTCTACTTAAATTTATTATACAGCATGATGCAGTGTTCTCATCAAATATTTTCCTGATTATTACACTGATAATAGATTTTGGAAGTCTTTCCAGGGAAGCTGGCTGACCTTTGAGGTTACAGTACCAGATACAACTTCTCATAACTGTTTCCAGCCTAAGGTGTAACTTCAGCAATAGCACAAACTCTTGGCTCTTTGGATTTAATTGCTGGCCAACGATCGATATAAAGAATGAGGGATACCTCTATATTGGGGTTGCCAGATTTAGCAGATAAGATACCGGATGCCCAGTTGAATTTGAATTTCAGGCACTCAACAATAATTTGATGTCTGTTTGAAATTCAAATTTAACTGGGCAACTCTAACTTATATAAATATAATGCAAGTTATATCTATTATATACACCGAAGGATATACCAATCAATTAATAACCACAGTTTTATGGAGGAAAACTTAAAAGACACATCCCTCCCACAAAGGCAATATTTTCTTTAACCTTTCATTTAAACTCCTAATTTTGCAGGTACGACTGCACATAACATTTAAATACTTCTTTCACTTAGTAGCCTTTTTGAAGACAGAATTTTATTTCCCCAGAAAAAGCAAACAAACAAAAAAACAATGCAAATACACACAAAAAGGAAAAATATAACAGAACTATTAGAAAATATATTGGAATCCCCTTCTCATTCCTTTCTTGAAAAATAACAATTGGGATCACACTAAGGGCTTGAATTTATGCAATTCCTTTCTTTATAGAAGCTCAAAGTACTTCATCATAACTGACTCAAAGACATGTTTTTAAAAAAGCAGAAAACATTCTCTTCATTTTGCAGTTGGGGAAACTGAGGCTCAGAGAAACAATATAGTTTCTTTATGGGAAGTTAATATTGGACCAGAAGTTTGCCCATGGCATGAAAAAACAAAACACAAAAACCTGGAACAGATAGCACCTCTCTAAAGTGTATATACTAAAAAAAAGCTTTACCCCATGGAGCATATCATTCAGCAGAAAGCTGTGTAAATAAATTTAAATAACCAGGGCCCTGCCCCCAGCCTTATCTAATCCAGAGAACCTCATCCTGGGCTTGGGTGAAAATGTACTCAAACAGGTACTGAAGCAAACACACAGAAACAACAACACTCCTTCCAATTAGAAGATCATATTAAGTTGAACCCCTAGGAGAAAGAGAATATTCTGCCAGGAATCCAGCTGCCTGAGATACCTACTTTTGTCCCCACTGGGCCTTTTCTCACAGTAGAAACGTTTGCCTGGGTCTGTTACCAGCAGCCATTTTCTTATCCATAAAAGCTGGTGGGGTAGGGGCGGGGCTTGCCTTTTTTCTTTATTCTCATTTCCATAGAGGTTGTAAGAATCCTGTCTTTCTCACCATAGAGCTCATCTTCAAAAGACATGACAGTAGTCGAAAGCTGCCAATGTTCCTTACACGGAAGGGGAAAGGCCTTCAGGAAAAAAACAAAAAACAAACCCTTATCTAAACCTAAGTGCTACCAGCAGCTCTGAATCAAGAACTTTCAGAGAGTTGTTTTTTTTCTAGAGATAAAGTACAGTGAGTATTTTTAGGAGGCAAAGAGCTCTAATTTTACTCAGGAGCAAACAAAGAATGAATTTTTTAAAAAATTGTGGTACCATATATGTGACATAAAATCTGCCATTTTAACCATTTTTAAGTGTACAATGCAGTGGTATTAATTACATTCACAGTGCTGTGCTACCATCACCCTACTTCACCAAAACTTTTTCATCACCCTAAATGGATACTCTGCACCTGTTAAGCAATAACTCACTGTTCCTCCTCCCATCAGCCCCTGGTAACCTCTAATCTACTTTCTGTCTCTATGAATATGCTTATTCCATATATTTCATAAAAGTAAAAGAATGAACGTTTTAAAGGCAGCTCTGAAGACAACTAGATTTGGATTCAAGCTGACCTGAGCTTGAGTTCTTAGCCGGTACATTTTCCTGCCTCTAGGCTGTGTGACCTTGGGCAAGTTACTTAACTTCTCTGGGCCTTACTTTCCTGGCCTTCAAAATTGTATATAATCATAAAAATACCTCAAAAGGCTGCTGTGAAATTAAAGTGAAATAAGGATGTTTAAAGAGCTTTCCAGACTGGAAAGTGTGATATAAATGTTATTTACTTTGCTAATGGGGGAGCATCCCACATAGTATTATTTTAACAAAGTTGAATTAGAATGAGCTACTAAAAGCTCTGCCATAGCTACTCAAGATATCCCTGGATTTCACACTGACTCTTGGCCTAGGACGCTGGTTTTCAGACCAAGTGTTCTGACTTGCATGTCCTCATATTTGCAGGAGAGCATGACCAAGAGAAGCAAGTATCTAAAAGCAAGACTACTCCATACTAGACAGTGAACGCCATTGTGATCATTTACTCTCTAAAGTCGAGGGAAGATACATGCTCACTAGCGAGTGGCTGCAATGCCTAAGAGGGCTGCTGGCCAGCAGGGTAAAAGACTTTGAGTGCCACCACCAAAGGGTGTCAACCAAGTCCAGCTGTTGTGAAGGTTTTGGTTCACTTCCAAATGACTGGGAAGAACATCAAGATCTTTCCCTAAGGTTCTTAAACAGGCCACAGTGCAGGGTAATTCTCTCCACAGAGACTGGGACTTCATGGAATTGTGGAGGGGGTGACAGGGGGACCAATGTCCTAACAGCAATGCACACACAGACCTCGAGCCAACACTGAACTTATTCCATGACCTGGGCAAGTCATTTAACATCTCTGAGCCTTAGTTTTCTCATCCAAGGAAGGAGGAAATTGAGCTACCTGATTTCTCAGTTTCCCTTCTGGTTCATCCATCAGTGGGTCCTAGCCCTGCTTCTGAGCTATCAAACCAATCCTCCTCTTTCTAAGCAATAGGCTGCCTGAGCTATTTTTCCCCGTGAAATTTTAATGCAGCTCACAATCAAAGGCAAACCCCTGAAACTTTTTTCTTTTTGTCTTTAAAAAGCAAAGAAAGAAAGAAGGCAGTACCCACAAAAGTAAAAGATACACTCTCTTGGGTGATCTTTTAAAATGATCTGGGCTAGAGAAAAACATACCTTTTGAGAAGTTGCTAGACTCCTTATATTTTATTGCATCCTTCCATATCTATCTCTATCTCTATCTCTTCCTATCTATCATCTATCTATCTATCTATCTATCTATCTATCTATCTATCTATATCTATCTATCTATCTACCTACCTACCTACCTACCTACCTACCTACCTACCTACCTACCTATCTCTATCATCTATCTATCTATACCATCTATCAATCAAACATTTCCAGGTAATGCTTTGGGATAATTTCTAACTTAACAATATGACAGCAGTTTTAAATTGCCAATTAATACCCTGAAAACAAAGGAAAAATTCCTACAAAAACTTGATCCAAAGGAGGGCTTCTAATAGAGTACGACTGCCTGACTCTCTTTTGTTGACCATACTTCAAAGTAAAGTAAAGGGAATGTCATGGAAACACTACAAATTTATCACTGTCATGGTTATCAGTAGGGAACAGTTTCAGAGTTTCAGTTATCATATAGCAGAGCACTGTAGGAATGTAATCTGATACTTCCAATCGGTGCCAAATCTTGAACAAATTAACTTCCTTAATGGACTTATTGTCTCTTGGTTTCTAGGCAATTGTCCGGGTACCATGTTTAGCTTTTTTTCATAAGAGATGGCGTGGCACCTTTCCTCCTCCTCAGACATGCCAATACCGAATGGGCATTTCCAGAGGCTTTGCATTCTGGGCAAGTCTCTAGCTGCAAGAGATGCTCCTTGCACTTTGCCAATATTCAGTCTCTTTGCCTTCTCTTGTCCTGCTTCACAATGAGATAACTGTTGAGATAGAGATATTTTAAACATGGATAAGTTTAGACATGTTTAGAGTCAAAAAGAAAAAGAAAACTAATAAAAAAGGAATATCTAAGATCAAATGCAGTGAAGGTCTTTCTTCCTCTTTATGTTAGCACTTCCATGTTTCAAGTGTGTGTGTGGTAGGGGAGGTGGAAATGGGTTGAAATGATAATTAAGAAATTCCTTAATTGACTCAACACGTGATTCTACATTAGCCTTGCACATTGTTTAATCCTAGAAGAGGGTTCCAAATCTGAGGACCTTCAAAAGATTCACTCTCCCTCCTCACAAGAAGCCTGAGTTCATTCAGGCTGTGAGATCTTGGACAAATGGCTTAATCTCTCTGAGCCTCCATTCTCTCATGCATAAAATGGGGAGTAAAATTCTCAGTACTAGGTTTGGAGTAAGTGTTAAGACAATTCACAGCGCCTCTTTTCTACTAAGGTTGTATCTAATCACATACGCTTTGCATCAGATAAGCAGAGAGAGGTCCCTTGGGCAGGCACAGCTACAAAATACATTGCAGTTAAAGAGGTGGATAATCAGGTAAGTTGATGTTTGAGAGCTCAGGACAGAACTTTTGAAATAAACCCTGGCACCCTTAACCTGCTTCTTGACATATCACCAACACACACAGCACAAGGCTTCAATCTCATGGGCCATATGCTTCCCTTCTTTACTTCCTTGTGACTTCATCATTGTAAAGAGCTGGCAGCTAAAACAACAATTTATAAGCGGCACTTGAACACTAGCTGAGAAATGAGGCCCAGCATTTAGGTGGCGGCTTCTTCTGATTCTTTTTTTTGAATGGCTAATGATTGTTTCATAAAGGAAACATAGCACTTGATGCTGGCCCTATGCACCCCCAACCCCTGCCCCTCCATCCCGAGTTGTCCCATGAGCCTGCTTCATTCTACATATAGTCAACGAGAAAACATATGCAGGGGCCAGATCAGTAACACAACCTGGAATAGGGTCTTGCCAAACAAAATGATGTTACAAAACAGTGTCCTTGTCTAGGATAAAAGAGCTATTAACGATAATCAGTACATATTACTGAAAGTGCTCCAAGTAATCTCTGGACTTTGTTTCAAAATTCTTAATGGACACTAATGCTTAGAGTTCACTCAAAAGAGAAATAAATTATGTGCCAGGGTTGCAGAGACCAAGGACAATAGCGGAAGGCATCAAAGCATCAGCGATTTTACGACAATCAAACAATTTGCAATTGCATAAAAAGCCTTTAAAACTCATTTAGAAATACTAATTATGAACATAAATAATACTTTCACGTGAAGTTTTCTTTAGGTTAGATTTAAGCCCAGGTTGAGCTGTTTCAATAACATCTCAGCTTTCTTACCAACCAAGGCACTTTTTACACCATGAAAAAAATTCCATTTTAGTGTGAAAAATGATGATGGAAAAAAGAGGCATTGTTTTCTGTTGTTTTTTTTTAATTTTTAATTTTTTTGTGATTGCTATCCAACTTTAGGTTATATGACTTATTTGTCTTAGGGGTTACAATGCAATGCATTATAAAATAACCCATACCTAAGGAGGGTAATTTTTCCTATTATCACTTGCTGGTGCTAAATGCATGATTAGTAGTAATGTACAGTAGGAATAATAAGAATTCCTGTCTTTCAAACTGATTTCCTTTTATTGACTTGTTATATTGAAAATGGAGTTACCCATTAGATATTACACACTTGCTTTATGTTTGATCTTGGATCTCTAGGCAGAGGTGTAGACTGATAATTATCAACACTTGTTGCTTAGCCTTCTGAAATTGAGAAGTTTCATCTTATAAGTGAGTAATTCAACTCAGGTAAAAATCAACAGGCTTTTTCAGGAAATGCTTCCCTTTATGTAGCTCCGAAATTTGTTGAAATTGTTTACCTTTGCCACTAATAGAGGCAGGTACTGACTTGAATGTTTGTCGGTGACTCATCCAGATGCTGTCAAACATATGGCTATTTCTGTATCCCTCAAATCCAAGCCATCAGAACTGGCTGGATAAGAATGGCCCTGAGGTTATGGGGTTGCTGGCCCCAAAGCAAGTCAGGCATTATAGAGACTGCATGTATTATGACCTTGTATCGATAACCTAAATTGCACCTTATGGAGTATGGATCCTGGTCAGCGTACCAAGTCAAGACAAGTAAAGACTGAAGAAATTTTGGCCAGGTTTGCAGCCACCCCAAAACCAAAGTCTGCTCGTGATGATAGAAGCATGGGTAGACTGGAGTAATGCAAATTATGACAAAGGAGGAAACAATTCCATGGGCTCACCCTTGTCCTGAATCAGCTAGACAGAAGAGGCAATCTGCCAAAGTGGAAACATTGGGAATTTGGATCTAAATTTGGAGGAAATGAGTTCCACTGTCAGAACCAGGATTACTGGTAAAAGTCCCAAGATCCAAATTTAGAAGTGGAGAGGCAACTTCAGTTATTCCTAAACATGTAGGATATGAATGGAGGTAAAAGATTTCTAAAAATGTCAGCACTGTTATTATCTTGAAGAAGAAAGATGAAAACACTGATAAAACCAATTATTTGTAGCATCCCTTCTCTGATGATTAACTTTTAGGTACAGTCAATCCTCATTATTTGCAGATTCCATATTAGGGGAGCTTTCACAGTCACTAGGTCACTAGTGGACAAGTGCATAGTGACAGAAAATTGGAACCCCCCAATGCACACATTCTCAGCTGAAGTTGAACAAGGCCAACTTCTGCCTTCTTGTTTCAGCCCCCATACTGTAAACAGTGTTTAAATGTTGCTCTAAAATATTCTGAAGGCAACGATACTGTTTCTAGATGGGGTTAAATGGGGGCAATCTCTAAGAGACTGGTGAAACAAAGAACTTCCTAGGGAATAAAGTTGACTAACTATTATGACCAGAGGCTTTCAGGAACCTAACCCTGTTTTTTTCCCAGGGGCAATGGTGAACTTCAGTGTTGGCCAACTCAATGTTTTAGGTGACTTTATAGAACGTAATAATGAGAATTGATTGTAGTTTGTCTGGATTAGCCTCTGAGGGCCACAATTCAAGAAAAGAAAAAAATCATCCAGGTGTTTATACAGCATTCACACAATTTATCAAGAATATGGCAACTATTATGGTAGATGTATAAAGTAGTTTTCCATGTGGGATTTAGAGCTAGGAAATGTGGATTCCAGTCCTAGCTCTGTCATTTGGCAGCAGTGGGATTTTGAGCAAGAAATTAATCTTTCTTAGTCTCTGTTTCCTCTTCTCTAAAAGAAGAGGGAAATAATTTCTTCTTTTACCTGTAATTCCACCAGTAGCAATGCAGCATTAGGAAGTAATCATGTCCGTGTACAAGGCTGTTCATGTAGCATTGTTTATGTCAGCAAAATATTAGGAGGAAAACCACCCAGATGCCAACAGCAGAGGGTAAGATAAGTAAACCATGGTACATCTGCATCATGGAATATTCGACCCATCATCAAAATAATGAAAAATTAATCACATAGGAAGGTGTTCAAGCTATATTAAGAGAACCAAAAAATTCAAAATTCCAAAGCAATGTATGATTCCATTTCTGTAAAAAAAAGAAAATAAACAAACATGTATAGGGAAAAGACTAAAAAATATATACAACAAATTCATGGTAGTGGTTATTTCTGGGTGGAGGAATTATGGATAATTTTTACTTTGTTTTCCTTGTCTATATTTTCTAGAATTTCTACAAGAAAACTGTAGAAATGAAAATTTCATAACAAGAACAAAGAAGAGATAATATTAAAATATCTACCTCAGAGGGTAACTATAAGAATAAAATGAAGTAATGAATGACAACGTAACTTGATACTAGCTTGAATTATCAAAACATTTCTTTGTGACCATTAGGAAAGCCAGTGTCTGAGAGCAACTATTAATTGCATTACAGGTTCCCCTGTCTGAAGTCTGAAATCTGAGTGTGGAGGCATAACTGGCAACTTTCAGGAGGACCCCATGGGGATGTACAATCTGCTAATACTTGACAAAACAATAACCAAGTGACTAGTCAATATGCTGTACAAGGTCTGAAAAAGAAGTCCTGTTTAGTTCAATGTGTTTTACCTAATGCTCTGGAATGCAGTGAGAGATGCGAGGCTGAGCTTAGGCAACTTTTGATCCTGGGAAATCAACCGTCCTTTAACTACCAAATAGAGGTTTTTTTACGCCGTCGACCATAGGACAGGTGACTGTGTGTTGGCACTTTTCGGCAACAAGGTCCACAAAGGGCAGGTGGAGACTTCTGCAGAGCAGGTGCAGGCTAACAGGCTGATCACAAATCCCTCAAGGCAAGAGTGGGCCCTTTTATCAGCATCCTTTGGAGTCAGTACCAAGCAATGTAAAGAGGACAAACTCTGAAGACCAAAGGACCCAGGATGGAACCCAGGATGAAATGACCGACTCGTCGTTTCGATTTAGGCAAGTTACTTAGCCTACGTGTCAGTTTCCGTTTCTGTAGGATGGAGGTAAGACTATCTTCTCCATGGGGTTTTATGATAGGAAGATGGTATATACAGTGCAAAGCTGAAAGGTATCAGCTGTCATTGAATTTCATTATCTAAGCAATGTATCTTTTAGCATTGCATTGATAGGAAAGGGAAGGGAAAAAATCCCCAAAGACCCATAGTCCTTGGATTGTGCCATGGAGGTGATGCTGAGCTTCAGAACAAACTACGGGCTGTTCTAGGGACTGATGATAACTTTTCATAATTTGTTTGATTTCAATTAACATAGCTCTTCTTTTGGGGATTTTTTTTCCTTCTTCAGTAGGTAGGATATTTTATGAACTTAAGGTATGTGGTAATACTCTGAGACCTTTCAAAAACAGGGTGTGGCACATTTCTAGCTGCCTCTGCAAATCCTTTCTCCCATTCTTCCATAGTAGTTTTAGTTGGGAATGTAGCCACCCACTTAGAGACTATATTTCCCATAGTCCCTTGGAGCTGGGTATGGCCACAAGACTAGGTTCTCACCAATTAAGTGTGAACTAAAGGGGCATGTCCAACTCTCAAGTGACTTAAAAGGAAACTGCTTGCTCTAGATATCTTCTCTCTTCCCCTTCCCATAAGCTGGAACTTGGACAAGGACATGACCCAGCCCCAACCATGTGGGCAAGGCCATCTGTTGGGGAGAGCAAAGCCCCTAGACAGGACCCTGGCCCTGAAGACACTGTGAGCAGGGCTTCCCTGGCAGCCTCCACTGGCTTGCACATCACAGGGGAGAGAAGCAAGCCTCTGCCTCATATAAGTCACTGTGTTCTTGGGGTGTCTTTGCTGGAGCAGTTTAGTCTTTATTCTATAAACACACTAGGTTAGGGATTTTACTCTATAGCTTAGATCACCAAATGTTAGATCTGCAAGGGATTTGAGGAACTGTACCTCTCCCTTACAAAAGAGAGAAAACAGGGGCTCAAGGGGATTAACTGACTGGATGCAAGTCACCCAACCAATTAGAGGCAGGACAGAGGGCAGAACATGGCTTTGTAGGCTCCAGGACCTGGGCTGTGTTCAGTCTCCCATGCATGTACAGGACACTCTGACTGGACCCATGAATGGCTTGACCAGCATCCTTTAGAAGCAGCATTAAATCTAGAGTGACTTTTTAAACTGTAAACCAGGTCATGTCAGTCCCCTGCTCAAATTCTTTCTAGGACTCATAAGATCCTGCATGATTCAGCCTGCCTCATGTCCTCCTCTTTTTGCCTTACCTATTTCACTCTTCCCATTTTCCTTCATTTTTCTCTAAAGCTCCAAGCTTCTTCCTGCCTGAGGTCCTTTGCGCTTGTAATTCCTTCTGCTGGGTTTGCTGTGATGTCCCCAGACCCCCCCTCACATCCATTCAGATCTCTGCTTAACTGTCACCTGCTCCCAGCTTATCTAACTTCCCGGCCAGTTTATCTGGAACTGCGCTTCAACTCCAATCCTTTGTTTTGCTTTACCTTTCTCCTCAGTATTTCTCTCCTCTTGGCATTCTATTACACTATATAAAATTATTGCATGTCTTTCCACCAATGTCAGCTCCTGAAGGCAGGGATTCAGTATTCCTGATTTCCATTGTGTCTCTTGGTGTTTAGAATGGTGCCTGGCACAGAGTAAGAGCTCAAAAAACACTTGTTGAATGAATGAACGAGGATGCTCCCCAAAGTCATCCACCTAGGTTACCCATCCTGACCCGAAAGCCCAGTCCTCCGGAAATGTGCAGGGAGCAGGAGAGAAGCACAGCCGGTGAGACAAGTGCTAAATGAGGTGACCTAGGGGACAAGTAAGAAGAGATTTTCGTAGATGAAGAGAAAGCGGAGAGGTACATACAAAGAGTGAGTGGGAGGAGAACACACAATAACCCCAGGACCCAAAGGAGAGGTCAGGCAACCAAAAGAAAAGGTAAAATGTTGCTTTGAAATACAGTTGATAAAATCAATTTGGTCATTAGCAGAGCTGAACACAGGGCATATATGCCTCATCTGTTAACAAGATCTTGAAGGTCTTGTTAATGGATCCCCAACACAGAAGCTTGTAAAGGTTATAACCCAAGTTGTAAAGCTAATCTCATATTGGCACTGGGGTAATAAAGAACCTACAGAAAAATTCCTACTTAACCATATGCTATAGCATAGTTCTCTGCAAGAAGCAGGGCCTATGTGACTTCTCATACATGGCAATTCACAATAGCTTAACTTTCCTATTTCTGAGATTGAGAAAGCTATCTTGGAAACAACGATTTTAGTTCTTAGAGTTCTTAGCTATAACGGCCTACAGGTTAACTTGGGTTTAGCAATTTCCCTTCTATTCAAAGTGGTTTTAAAATAAAGGTGGGGGAGTAGATGTGGCTCAAGAGTTGAGCGCCTGCTTCCCACATGGGAGGTCCTGGGTTCGGTTCCTCGTGCCTCCTAAAAGCAAAAACAAACAAAAAACAAGCAGACAAATGAAAAAAAACCAACTCAGGAGCGCTGATGTGGCTCAGTGGTTGGGAGCTGGCTTCCCACATGAGGTCCCATGTTCAAGCCCCGGCCCCGGTAATTAAAAAAATAAAATAAAAAAATAAAAGTCAGGATGCCACTGCATTATGCTGGGAAACTATTTGCCAACATTAAAGTTTTTTTGTTTTAGTTTTTTAAAGAAAATAGCTCCATTTTATATTTATATACCCTTAATTTTAAATCCTTAATTTATTATTTATATTATTATTTTTATTTTTGATATGTGAGTTTTGGGTCATTCTTCTTAAATAAACTAATACAACTTCACTTCTTGACTCATTACACTGGACTGCATGGGATGGTCTATGGGGGTTGTACAGAAAGGAAAGATGAGCTTCTGCTGCCTAGCAGATCCAGAAAACAAAACCAAATAGCAATTGCAAAACCTTTTTGAATGGCTTTGATGAAGAAACAAGGGAGAATCGTGACGGAGAATGTGAGAGAAACAGGCATTTAATTTCAAGCAAGATGCATAGTGAAATCTGTGGGGATGAGATGATATGTCTGGGGTTTACTTTAAAATGCTTCAGCTAAGAAAAAAGGATAGATGAATCAAGTGTGGTAAAATCTTGATAAGTCTGGGTGTTGGGTATATGAGAGTTCATTGTACTGTTTTATCTATTTGTATGGATGTTTAAAATTTTCACAATAAAAAATAATGAAGGGGAGCAGATGTAGCTCAAGTGGTTGAGCGCCTGCTTCCCATGTATGAGGTCCCAGGTTTGATCCCCGGTACCACCTAAAAACAAACAGACAAACTAAAAAAACTTTCATTGGGGAGTGAATGTAGCTCAGTGGTTGAGCACTTGTTTCTCATGTATGAGGTGCTGGGTTCAATCCCTGGTGCCTTATTAAAAAAAAAATCAAGCCAACAGGGGCTGCTTGGAAAACTTTGAAAAGATGCTCAGTCTCCCTCACACAAAATGTCTGAGTGATTCTTTGCCTGCATGTGAGTTTGCCTCAGTAGTATTTCCTCAACAGGTGAAGATGTTACTAAAGTAGATGTTTTGGAGACTGGATACCTTCCAGACAGATTTATTTAGTTATTTGTTTATTTATTTAGTCTTTATTTCCATTTATTTGTTCATTCATTTTAGTTTTATCTTATATATGGAAAGATACATTTAATGCTCTTTTATTCTGGCACCCCCCATCAAATACTTATTCTCAAGGAGGTCTTAAACTCTCCAATCATGATTTTGTCAACCACGATATATTTTAGAAATGTAACCTCACTGGTTGGTGAGGGAGTACTGAAATTTTGTAAGGTCTTGTTAATGGATCTCCAACACAGAAGTTTGTAAAGGTTATAACCTGATTTGTAAAGCTAATCTCATGTTGGCCCTGGGATAATAAAGGGAGTACGTGGTAGAAAATAAATCAGAAAACCTAAACTTTGAATTCCTCCTTCCTCATTTTTACTATCGTTTTGATGGGCCTGCCTTCTTGGGCCATTTTTTGGTCGCTTCCCTTTGTTCTTAGCAGCACACGTTTTGTCGGTTTGGATTAGGAACTCCATCAGTGCAGAGGAAATAGCAGCCATCTTAAAACCAGGTCAGCTGGGCTACGTAGAAACATGAACAGAAGGACAAGGAGTCCTCTGGCCAGTGATCCCAAACAAGAATCTGAGAAATTGTGGCTACTCTCTTAAGTGACTATTTTGAGGCACGTGTTGTTTGTCTCCAACTTGAAG
>PVKH010001525.1:0-29812 GCA_004027955.1 Chaetophractus vellerosus
TGTTCCAAGCTATTGTACAAACAGGATACTGAAGGCCATCACTATACAGCATACAGCAACATAAGGACTCTTTCGTTCACCTGTTGAAAAAGGGAAATACTCTTATTATTAACTGAGTGGCTAACATAGATACAATAAGATATTACTTCTACAGGGAAGGGATATATGGCAATCAAGATAAAGTTCTTGCTTATGAGGACCATACATTTGGGGGGGGGCGTGGCAAGGCAAAACAAGAAACAAGGAACAGATGCAACATAAAAACAAGTATAGGGGAGTGGACATAGGTCAACGGGTTGAGTGCCTGCTTCCCATGTATGAGGTCCTGGGTTGGGTCCCTGGTACCTCCTAAAAACAAACAAACAAATCAACTCTCACTGGGGAAGGGATGTAGCTCAGTGGTTAAGTGCCTGCTTCCCATGTACAAGGTCCTGGGTTCAATTCCCGGGACCTCCTAAAAACAACAACAAAGCAACAACAACAAAAAGGCATAATACAGAATGAGCTAAACTATAATGATTAGAAAACCCATGAAGCTCCACTCCTGTGCCTGTGTAATGTGACACTAAAAAGGACAGTGTAACAAAAAGCAGAATGTAGCATAGAGGTCCAAGAGAAATGATCTCAATCAACTCAATACAAAGAAATGCTGTTTACTTTCATCCTGAAAAACAGCACACCTTTATACATTTTTAAAGAAATCCAACATACAATTTTAGCAAAGATTTTTTCCCTTACTGGTAGTGATTAATGATGCTGAAAGGGGGAAAAATAAGCATTCATAGTTGAAAATAAACAGAAGATTTTAAAAAACATGGATGTAAAATAAAATGCTTAATAAAAAACTTTAGAAAAAACTACTGAGATGGATATTTTATCAAGTCTTTTATAATGATTCCTCTGGGTTAGAAATGTAAAACTTAAAACAACCATTTCTGTATGTCAGTTTTCACATGTGTTTACAAAGTGTTTCTACTTAGAGACTTTCTTTTACATAAATTAGACCTGAGGTTGGCTTGTGAAATTGTCTTGAAACAGATAGAGATCCTGTGATTGTAAATTAACTCATCCAGTTCTGTCCTGTTTTTGCAGTAGATGCAAGGCTGTACTACTCCATAAAGCACCAAGGATTTGGAGTGCACTTGAGGGCAGGATAAGAAGGAAGGAAGGAAGGAAGAAGGAAGGACGGAGGAGGAACAGTGATATGCTACGTCTAGAAAGAAATCTTGGGCATATATACATGGTGTCCTCTTGCAGAAACAATTTACACCCTCTTCCCTTCATTTGTATTTTTCTATGATGTTTAAAATGAGTTATTTCCCAGAACCTACATTCCTTTTTCCAATTAGCAAGTCCAGTTAACTGCCTCTGGAAATTCTGTGGATTTTGATCACACTTATCAACTAAAATTCTCAAGGTCATCTTGATTTTCAGAACTTTCTTACTGAGCCCACACTGCCATATTATTATATATCTCTGTGTCTGATCAATGACACTATTCAAAAGAAGGTATTATACACGCAAAATAAACATTTAGTGTTTCTTTGAAAGTTTTTTTTTCCCCCTAGACGTTTAATGGACTACCAGCAAAAGAAAAATCTAGAAAGTGAAAGAAGTGTTTTTCAACACCACCATCTCAACTGGAAAAAAAAAAAAACCCACAAAATAAGCATTTAAATCCCAAAACTACCTTGTGGCGTAATCATTAAGCAATGGCAATTCTTTTGAGGTGAAAAAACTAAGTCATCAAAAAATAAAGTCAAAACATTCATACATAAATTTCAGAAGTAAGCCTGTAACTCCTATTAAGGCTAGATACTCTCATTAACTAATATATGGTCTTATTATAGAAGAAATTAGTAGTGGCCAAAAATTTCCATCTGCTTGAAATTAACTTATTTTTTTTAGGAGGTACCAGGGATTAAACCCAGGACCTCGTACATGGGAAGCAGGCGCTCAACCACTGAGCTATATCTACTCCCCAATGAAAGCTGTTTTTTTTTTTTTTGTTTGTTTTGTTTTTAGGAGGTAGGTGCCAGGGATTAAACCCAGGACCTTGCACATGGGAAGCAGGTACTTAAACACTTGAATGACATCCTCTCCCTGGAAATTAATTTTTGAGGAAATTCTTCTCCATTCTCCAAGTCAGAATGTAGTAATTTACATATGGATTTCATTTTCCTGCTCTTAATCTTTATATTAGAAATTGCCATGGGAGAAAGTCAAACATCTTTGGCTGAATTTGCTAAGAATGTTATTTCTTGTCTAGTCTTAGGTCCATATAAGTCAATGTGAAACAGTTGCTGTAATGTGATGTGTAAGATGATAAGATGCTTTGGACTGGACCTTTCCCCATTAAAATTGCATCCTTTCTTTGTGCATATATATTCTGTGTCAAGATAGGATGAACATGTGGTTGATAAAGTAGCATATCAGCATCACCATTTTCTAAGCTACTTTACTAAAATGAAAAGGTGATGCTTTCACATAATGGACAAGAATGAACAAATTTAACTGTGCCATTCAACCTGTGGCATTCATATAGTCAGGGAGGAAAATGGAAATTATAAATGCATAATCAAAAAAGAAAAGGTACAGTTTGTAATTAGAAATAAAAATAGACCATACTAAAAATAGAAGAAATCATCAAGAAAGCTACAAACTAAATGTTGGCTACTGAATAGAGTTATTGATAGAAATCTCTCCAAAATGTAGTACACATTTTTCTAAGTAGATTAAAAATATCTTAATATATTTCTTCATAAGTTATGAACTTGATGAAAACTCAAGAGTCCTAACTCCAGACTTTTTCTATTTTTATCAATGAATTTTAAGTATTACTGGAATACAGTGACATTCTCTCTATTCCTTCAAACTCCCTTGCTCTTCCATTATATTTTTTGCAGTTTACTTGAAGGTCTTCTCACTTCTCTGTTTATTGGCAATATCCTTGTATTTATTTTTCAGAATGATCTGGTTTTGAAGCAAGGATCTTGGTTTACATATATTTACATTTCCCATTAGCTATTATTAATGTTAGCCTTTGAGGGTGCTATTTTTTTGTCTCTCTCTTCTTGTCTTTTCTTGAAATGCTTAAAATTCTGTATTTCAGGGTTGGCAGCTGTTGTACATGATTGAGTGCCAGGTAAGCCTGAACCACAAATCTGTAAATCTAGGCCAGGTTTTCTCAAATTTAGCACTATTAACATTTTGTGCTGGAAAATTCTTTGTTGTGAGGGGCTATCTTGTACCCTGTGGATATTTTGCAGCATCCCTGGACTACCCACTATTTGTTTCTGCCTTCTCCCCCACAAGATGTGAAAACCAAAAATATCTCTAGGCATTGCCAAATGTCCCCTGATTGATAACCACTTATCTAGTATCTGTGCCTTTACCAAAAGAAGGTCAATGATATGTTTTACAAATGAAAAGATTCTCATGCCTTATCACCACAGGAGAGAAAAAAGTATGACAAAGAACACAGAGGAAGGACAGTTTAAAATGTTTAAAGACCACTGAATTCTTTGAAAGATGGCTGTTTTAATAGTCACTATGTTAGAACAAAGGCTTCAAAAGGGATATTTCTGTGAAGCCCTTTACAATTATACTACAACATTTTCTACAGCAAGAAACCTAAAAGGGTAAAGAATCCTGAGATCTCAGAAACACAGATTTAGAAGGGACTTTGTTTATCCCCTATGACTATCTTAAGATATATTCCTAAGTATTACAAAACTTAGCTTGTATTTTCAAATTTCATAATCAATTTTGTCTCCTGTTATGGACCATGTTAGAAATTTCCCACATGTCTGAGAAGTTGAAAACCAAAATAAAACATAATACTCCACAGAGAACATAGCTTTTCTAAATGAAGATGACTTTTAAATCCCCCATTCTATTTATAGGGATTAGTTTGGGGAATTCAGGCTGTTGTCAGACTGGTTAACCAGATTTAATGTTAAGGTTAGGAGAATTGTCTTTTGTTATGAAAATCTGACAGCTTCACGAAAGAAAAAAGTAGCACGTATAAATTCAATGTTAGAAGAAGAGTAGTAAAATCAAACATTTCTGGGGGTCCTGAAAATAATTCCAAAGAAAGACAAGAAATATGTTTTTAGTCCAAGTGGTACAAGTACAAGTACAAATGTTTGTTGGAATAATGCATGCTAAAAAAAAAAGGTATAATAGACTACTACAAGAATATTGGTAAATTACAATAATAAAATATTTTAATTTATTCACTTACCAATCATTTCAGAGTCTACTATGAGCTGGGCACTGTGCTAAGTGTTTTTTGATGGATAGATAGATAGATTGACTGATAGAGGGATGGGACGAGTAAATTTATCTACGTCTACATATAACTTAACAAGTACTACTAATATTGTATAGAAGTTAACCACATTTACCTTAACTTTAATCAATTTGGACAAAGCTCAGCTATAACCACATAGGTTTCAATAGACAAAATAGCTAATGCTTTTTAAGAGCAACAAAAAAGCATTCCATGACTTAATACTGGACAATGATTCTGTTTATATAGTTGCCCAGAAAGCCTTTCATTTGATAGAAATTCATCCTCAATTATCAAGAGTACAAATTATACAGAACATTCTATATTATGAGCATGCATGCAAAAAAACTATACACATTTGCCTGAAATCCCATTAAAACTAAGATATTTGATATCTGAACTAGATATATTTTTCCCTCTCCCTGTTACGGAAGTATTATGAGGTATCCACCAAGTCTACTTTAAAATACCTTAAGGAAAAGAGCTTGATAGAAATGCTCAAATGTTTGCAAAATGAATGAATGAAACTGAGAAGCCTATGATTTAAAAATTGACACTTGAATTGTGTGAGTATGACATAACTAAGCTACATGACAATTTGTAGCTGAAAAAAAAAAAAACGGAAGGAGATTATAAATACTTACCTATTCTGGCACACTTCCAAAATATACCCAACAGTCTGGATAGAATAAAAAAGAAAAAAGTAGCTTTTGATTACTGGGAAAGTTAAATCATTTTCAATATCATAATTTCTACAATCATGTGGCAAATCCACTATATATTGGCATTTTAATCTCTGATGCTTTGCTTCAAATCTGAAATTTGCTTCTTTCATGTCTAGCCACCGTTATGTATGAAAGTAGGACATAACAACATATCAACCATCAATGCACAGAAACTGCCATGAACTAGAATGTATGTGTTGTCATAGGTCAAAACTGATAAATTTATGTGAGAGTGGCAAAACTGCACAAGGGCCTAACATAGTGGGATTAATTCAGTCAACTTCAAGTGCTTTAACCTTCAGAAGCAGAAAATATTTACGCCAATTTAAATAAACATGAAATCTGGGAAAAAGATAAATGAATACAGTAGGATTTGGCTGAATTGTGACATTAAAAAAAAAAACCCCTTACATTAAAAACTTAAATCTTACAGACTGTAGTTCTATATTTAAATAACCTATGAGCATGAATTCTATTTACATAGCTGTGTCATTAGATAAGGAGGAATACAAAGATAATGTGCCTTTATTTTCAATACAAGTAGAAAATTTCCAAATGTAAGGGATACTGTATATGAGTTAATTAAATATGGCATTTAAAACATGTACATTCCAGAAACAAGGAAAGTTAGCATGAGGATGTCTACTTCAGTTCCTTAAATGCATATTATATATTAAATACAAATGATATGAGTACATCATTTATCAGGCATGTATAAATCACCAGCTGGCTCAACAAAATCACAGTACTTAAATTCCAGGGAAATTTATATTATACTTTTGTACCCAAAGAGATGGTTGGCTAATGAATCATTACATCTGAATGGTTAAGACTGATTAAGTTCTATATACGTTCTTCCTCCAAAGTATAACTTCCTGTCTCAAAGCAAAGGTTTCTTAAGACAAAGTACCTGCAAGGGGCAAAAATATGTTTATTTTGAAGGACAGACATTCTGATAAATAAAACAATTTTCTATAGGAATAAAAGGACAAAAGTCATATACACTCCTGAAAGTAATATATGCTAATGAGAGACAATATGTATACTGCAACTAAAGTGTGCCTAAGTTCAAATCCCACTTACTGGTTGCACAACTGTAAGCAAGTTATTTATATCTCTGTCTTGGTTTTATCACTTATGAAATAGGGATAATAACTGCATCTACCTCATAGGATTGTTCTGATAAACGAGTTATTACACAGAAAAAAGTAACTACTGTATGTTGTGTTCAGTAATATGTAGGGTAAAGGCACATGTAAGAACAACTCCAGATTATCACTTAAAATCTTGCTTACATTTCTTCACCCCAAAAATATAAGACAATTGATGAGGCATTTGCAACGCCAGGGTTCCTTTATTCTAAAAGCTTATGGATTATAACATTATTGACTTAAAGCTTTCCTGCTTGAAGGAGCAAATGGCAGAACTCAGAGAAGGATCAATGCAGTCTCTTCATGGGAAGCTAAGGGCTCTATATATTGTCTGAAACCACAGATCACAAAATCAAGGTCTTTTCAGCTCTGATATTCTAGAAATATTTTGATGTCTCATTAGGAAATTGGAACAAAACATTTAACATATTAAAAGCTTTTTAAATGAAAAAAGAATTTGGCAACTTAGAGATTTATCAGTATCACCTTGGTCTTTTCTACATATTTCTGTAATACCCCAAATGCTATTTATTAAAATATATGAATTGTTAGTTGATTAAAAACCAATAACAATTATGTTGCTTAGTTTCTATGGCTATAAACCAGTAAGTATATCTGCTGATAATGCTATGAGGCCTATGAAGCTGAGAAACAAGACAAAGTAATACTTTTTCTGCAGATTTTTAACTCTAAATTATTTGAAGCAACAAAAATTAAAGATATTTTCAATAGTGAAGTCATCAAGAACTCATTTTATCCAATATGTATAAGACATCTTTACCTAAGCATGTCATACTCTAACTATAATAAAGGGTAATTTTTATTATAAACCTCATAAAAAATGTATTAGTAATAGAAAGATACAGGAGCCTGTCAAAATTAATCTACAAAAAATATTTCTCATGTAGATATCAAAATAGAATGGTGTTTTAACACTTATACAAATAGAAACAAACATAAAACTTTTAGTTGACTGTATCAGTATATACTTTAAAATGTAAAAACAGTCATGCTATTTTTTTTGGATTTTTAATGTAGGAGAAATATACTACTACTCAACCTCTTCTGTAAGGTTGGCAGCCCTGAGAACTCCTATTTTAATGTAGCATGTTATGGATATATTTCTGCTCCTAAAGGAATGAGGAGCAGACATTTCCACATGCAATCTACTTTCTTTGAAAGGAAATTTCCATAATAGCATCAGAAAAGTAAAAATATTATATTTCCCTACTATGTGATATTATTTTAAAAAATAAATACTTGAATATCTTGTTAGATACATATTGTGTACTGTTTAAGAATTCTAAGCAATTGTTCAGAGTATAACTATTTACTGGTTCTACCATATGCTTTAACTGTTGGGGGCTGCAGGAAAAGGGGAAGAGGAAATAAAACCACCTTGTTGAGCAGAAAGGCCTCATGTACAAGTAAGGAACAAATCAGACTATGTAATTTTAATAAGTGGATGGGGTACTGAGTGCTGAAGACTAAGTACAATAGGAGTTCAGAGAAGATGAAAGATGAAGAAAAGAAAATTTCTACAAGGGAAGTAAGGTATTGCCATAAAAACTGATGGACAATTAACACTGGTTTTCACCTTCAGTAGGTGAAATAAAATTCTTTAGGCAAATAGAGACAGAGCAAGTTTAGGTGAAATAGGATTACTGATTCTCTATATTCAAACTCCTATTAGTTAGGGGTTCTATTCATTCCTTTATACCTGTTCAAGCAACCCTAGGAAATAAAAAGGGATGATAATGAAGGCCAAATGATTTAGACTAAGAGTGGATGTTTGAATAAATACCAGTTATGGCCCCAGAAGGAGAGGAGAGTTGAAAGAAAAGAAGACATAAATTATTCTCATGGCTGTATATCTATATCCTGGCTTCTTCTAAGAGTTCATATTAGTGGAAAAGTAGCGCTTGATCTTGAAGGATCCTAACTTTGCCTTTTATTTTCCATTAAAATATTCTATTATTTCATCCTGTTGTTTCTTAAAATGATTAAGTGAGGTATTGACTCTTGGCAAGAAAAAAATTAAGACATTTATTTTTAGAAATTTATAAATATGTAAGGCAAAGAAAGTTTACATAGTTTTCACCACATGATCTCTAATTTTTCAGTATATTCTCTTTGGTTGAATTCAACATGTTTTATGTATTATGAACATAGCACTTAAAAAAATATATGATAAAAAAAGATTTTAATTCTGTGTGTTAACTGTCATACTAAGCTTAAAACTTTTCAGAGTGTGAAAGTACAATTCAAAGGGATGTGGCATATCTAAGACTTAATTTTTGTTACTGTTTTCAGTAAGCTAAATAAATTTCTAGAAAGATGTTTGCTCTAAGATACAGACTCAGGGAGCCTGTCTGAATACAGCAGTCTTGTCCTGAGGCAGGAAAACCTGTATTATAATTTTTACTTATGCATGACTCAGTGCTTACAAATTGCTTAATCCTTTCAAATTATGATGATCAACTTCATTCATGAGTCTATGAAAACTAAGGCCAAATGCTAAGTCTTTTTAAAAATAATTCTTTTAGTCTAACACATGTCACTTATGAAATTTATTTTTTTCAGTAACATATTTTAACTATAAGGATTTTGTATTTTTAAAAACAAAGGGAGAAAATAATATAAAAAGTATTTCAAAACTAAGTTACACATAGGAATTGAATTACTAATGAATTTATGGTAATAACATTCAATGTCTACAACAACTAATTTGGGTAATTAGACATCATTAGTAACATACCCAGTTTTATTTCTGTCCAGGAGGCTGGGTGCCAAGGATCGGATATAAGCACAGGTACATATAAGCAGCAAGATTACAGTCAACAGACTCTGAAAATTGAAAATGGCAGACTAAAAAGAGAAAAAGAAAAATTAATATTACAAAAAAACTGCACAGGTAAAAGATGCCAGACAATTTTGAGCATCACCTTTTCCTCCAGGAAATTTCCTTAAACCAATCTGCCTTTCC
This sequence comes from Chaetophractus vellerosus, assembly GCA_004027955.1. Taxonomy (NCBI): domain Eukaryota; kingdom Metazoa; phylum Chordata; class Mammalia; order Cingulata; family Chlamyphoridae; genus Chaetophractus; species Chaetophractus vellerosus. The sequence goes on from PVKH010001525.1 coordinate 9,157, forward strand.
TCCCAATTTCATACAGAATTCCTTCCTTTCTGTTCTCATAGGAAACTATTATATGTATATTATAACTCTCATCCCTGAGGGTGGATATTTTCTTATCAGACTCTGAATCTCTAGCACTTGACCATGTGCCTGCCACACAGTAGCCCAATAAGGGATGGTTGAATAAAATAATTTAAAAAATGAAGCAAAATATTACTGTGTACATAATAAAGAACATTTCCATGATACAGAGGTAGATAAAACATATTAATCACAAAGAAGTTGGCAATATGCTCATTGAATAAATTTAGAAGACAAGAGTCATAAAACTTTATAAAAGGGCAAAATCGTTATTTGCAGATGATGAGAGCTTATGTAAAAAGCCCAAAAGAATTAGTCACAAACTAATATAGACCATAATTAAAGTAAGGTGGCTGGGCATGTAATTAAAATATAAAAATCAATAGCTTTCATAATTATTTATCAACCAGTTGCAAGACATAATGGAGGAGATCCCATTTGTAATAGCAACTGGAACAAAAAGCTAAAATAAGTAGGAATAAGCTTAACAAGAAATGTGCACATTAAGATTTAAAAGAAAAAACTGACAGAATAATAAAACATAATAAAGAACATGAAAGGAGAATGGACTGTTATACCAGTTTCTTCTATTGGAAGGCAACACCATAAAGCTAATCTATAAATAAAGACAGGCCAATGAAAATACCAAGTTATTTTTTTTAAAAGACAAATGACTCTGAAATTCATATGAAAAAAAAATAATAGGAAAGAAACTTCTAAAAAATGAGAGAACAAGCCCTGCTAGAAATTCAGCCAAAATATGCCTTTTAATCTTTTATATTTTATGATGAATATGAATAAACTATTCAAAAAATTACAGTTGGCGTTTACCAATAACCAATGATAAAACATTGTATGTACAATGCTAAAAGGTAGGAAAAACAATATGCAAGATTTCATACCCAGCGTATCTTTAGCTGGGTAAACCTACACACAAATAAGAGAGAATGCAATGATTATTCCTAGAAGGTTTTTACCTAATTCTTAACTAAGTGTTAATTTTATGGTCTGGAAAGATCACAAAAATGATTTGTAATTATTATTTTTTTAAATATTTATTTTATTTATCTCCCCTCACCACCCCTCGTTTTTGCACTCGCTGTCTACTCTCTGTGTCCATTTGCTGTGTGTTCTTCTGTGTCTGCTTGTCTTTTCTTTAGCCGGCACTGGGAACTGATCCTGGGACCTTCCAGAGTGGGAGAGAGGCGCTCAATCTCTTGTACCACCTCAGCTCCCTGGTCTGCGGCATCTCTTATTGTCTCTCCTCTCTGTCTCTTTTCTTTGTTGCGTCATCTTGCTGCGCCAGCTCTCTGCATGGGCCAGCTCTCTGCTCAGGGCAGCACTCTGTGTGGGCCAGCTTGCCTTTCACCAGGAGGCCCCGGGAATCAAACCCTGGACCTCCATTATGGTAGATGGGAGCCCAATTGCTTGAGCCACAAAATGATAATTCCCTGTAATTATCATTTTAACACTTGCTTTTATATGCAAATCTTTTCTTTAAGGATACAGGACAGATAAAGTTTTATATGTCTTGGGTTTGAATTGGATTTTAATTAATGCATCTGTGAAAGCAATGATATACATTTTGTAGCTTGGAATAAACCTATGAATTATTAACTCTAATGACCAATTTGAGAAAGGAATCAAAATAAGAATCTCATAATATTTATCTTTCAAATGCCATTGTCTATTTTTTCTTAACAAATCAATTTTATTGATACATATTAATAAAGCACAAATCCATCCAAAGTGTACACTCAATGGTTCAAGCGTCATTATATTCTGAACATGTATATGGATATATTAATAAATACATTTGATAATAACCTAATGAAATACCTTTCAGTCAATATTTCCTATCATGTATTTAGTATCTACTCTGGGGCAAGAGGCTAAACACTTGAGATTTAAAAAGGCATACAATTGTTCTTTTAAATTCATTGTTAGGCAGCCTAAGTTCTGATGGAGAGCATGGACACAGGCCAAATTCTAAAGACTTTCTTTCTTTCTTTTTTTGTCAGCTTCTGGCATTCATGGAAATCTCTTTTTGTTACACTGGCTGGATACAGATATAACACATAAATATATCAAAAAGTCTAGCGTGCAAAAGAAGAGCTATTACTAGGCATGAAAAGAAACAGGGAATAATGGCCCATGCTAAGGAAAGATAAAGCATTAGAAACCCTTAATGAGGAGGTCCAAACCTTAGAAATACAACAAAACAAAACAAAACAAAAAACCCCGAAAAACAAAAGAAATTAGGAAAATACCTGACAAAGAGAAATAGGAAAAATACCCTGGATTCAATACAGATTGGGGTTGGCAGAAGAATCAGTGAACTTGAAGGTATTATAATTCAATAGAAATTATTTAGTCTGAGTAAGTAGGAGAAAGAAAAAGAGTGAAGGGAACTTAGCCTAGGCTGAGGGTCAACATCAAGTATACCAACAGCACATATGGGAGCCCCAGAAGGAAGAAATGGGCAAAATAAACTCAAATAGATCTACAATGAGACAAATTATAATTAAATAGTTAAATTCCAAAATCAGACAATCCTAAGAGCTGTAAGAGAGAAGCAATGTATCAGGTACAAGGGAGCCTCAATTAAGTGCCAAATTCTCATTAAAAACCACGGAGGCAAATCACAGCAGGGTGGGGGTGGACAATGGGCACGGCCCATCTGAAGCTGCATGTTGTGAGGAATTTCCATATTTCCCACACTATCATTGCCATCACGTGGCACAGACATCATCAACATAGCCATGTGAGATATCCCCTGGAAAAATCTCCCCTCAGAATCAACTAATAAAAGGAAAAATTCCACCTGCTTGGAACTCTGGAGGATGACAGGGACTGGACCAGGAGTCCAAAACACTGAATCGAAGAAAAAGAAAAACAGTCTCTAAAATCAGGAAGGTATCTTTACGGAGTGGACCCCTCCCCCTCACTCAGTCCAGTACAGCCTGGGAGTTGCAGAGGCAGCAATGCCTGGGTCCCTACTGCCTTGCATGCAGACCAGAGAGCCACTCACAGCAGTGAGTTAGAACCCCATATGTGACAGTTTGAAGTTTTCTGTGAATCCCAGGAAAGATCATGTTCTCAAACATTCCTGTGGGTACAGGGCCCTTTGAGTGCAGTACGGGACCTCTTGATTAGATCAGTTGATTAAATCACTTAGGGGTCTTTGATTGGATTATGTCAGTGAGGCATGACCCAGGGATCCCTGCCCCTTGCTGGGGCTTATATAAGCAAAAACTTAAAGTAGAAACACAGATAAAGGAAGTACCATTTTGACTCTGCCAGGTGAGAGAAAGGATCACATGCAGTCACAAAAAGACAAAGAAGTCTGGGAGGTTTAGAGTTCCTGGAGGCTGGATGCTGTGTATACTCTAACTCAGCAGAGCAAGAGGCATGGACAGAGGCCCCCAGGAGGGGAGGCCCACAAAGCAGCTCAAGGCTGAAGAGGTGAGCTCTGCCATATGCTTGAATGCCCACATCTGAGCTTGGGAAGAAAGTAGCCTGGAAGAGAAGGCAGAGACCCAGATGGAGAGCCACCATTTTGCCTCACTATGTGGCAGGATCCAGCAACTCACCTTCAGTGAGAAAGCATTTCTGATGGTGGCTTGACTTGGACATTTTGACAGCCTCAGAACTGTAAGCTTTTGCCTTAATACATGTTCCATTATAAAAGCCAACTCATTTCTGGAATTTTGCATCAGCAGCCTCAGCAAACCAAAACATTATATGTATCCAGAGTCAGGGACCTAAGTCCGCAGAGACCAGGGCAGAACACAAGAAGCTGAGGAATGCTGCATACAAAAGGTACCCCAGGGGGGAAAATGAGACCATGGAAGAAATGTTGTCAAGAGAGATGCACACTCAATCCAGTCTCTGTTGGCAGGACCACTTAAACAAAAAATGGAAGGTCTTTAGATTGACCTACCTTTCTGAAATGACCTCAGCTGGGTCCCTGGGTAGGGATACCCTAATGGGGGAAGAACCTGGAAGCCTCATAGAAAAAAAAAAAGGTGGGGGGAGGTAACTGAACTGTTGTATGAAAGGATGGGTGTCAGAACTGAAAAGTGTAAGGAAAAGGGGGAACAGAGTAAGGGAGAGAACTTTAATTATAGGAGCTGGGGAGAAAATTCTGCAAACACACACAAAACAGAATAGGTCAAAATTCGTAGAGAAGGAACCAAGAAAAGGAAGCTTATTCCTGGAAGTGAAACAACAGCACAAATGGTGACATCTAAAAAGTGTACTGCATATCCAGTTCAAGAACTGGATAAGGAGGAGCTGAAAAAAATCTGAACAGTTAAACACAGGCTACTCTAAAGGTTCAGAATAAGTTGGACCAAGCATCAAAGAAGAGCCTTAACACAAAGTTAATCAACAATAAAACCCTAGACAAAAGGGAGAAACTGACCTTCACACATAACTCATATACAAAAATTAACTCAAAATGGATCAAAGACTTAAATATGGTAGCTAGGACTAGAAAATTCCTTAACTTTAGGATCTTGGGTTAAGAATGGTTTCTTAGATTTTATACCCAAGCAAAAGCAACAAAAGAAAAACTAGATAATTGGGACGTCATCAAAATTAACCCAATTAAAATATGGGTAAAAGACTTGAATAGACATTTCTCCAAAGAGAATAGACAAATGGCTAAAAAGCACAAGGAAAGATACTCAACAGCATTAGCTATTAGGGAAATGAAAATCAAAACCACAATGAAATACCACTTCACACACACTAGGAAGGCTATTATTAAAACAAAACAAAACAGAAAACAGAAAATAACAATTGGTAAGGAGAATGCAGAGAAAGGAACCCTTGAACTTTGTTGGTGGGAGTGTAACATCTTGCACCCACTGTTGAAAACAGTTTGCTGATTCCTCAGAAAGTATAGAATTACCATGATCTGACAGTCACACTTCTAGATATATGCCTTGAAGACCTGAAGCATGGACTCAAATAGATATCTGCACATTAATGTTCACAGTGGCATTATTCACAATAGCCAAAAGGTGGAGGCAACCCAAGTGTCCATTAAGAGATGAATGGATAAACAAAATGTATAATATACATGCAATGGATTATTCAGTCATAAAAACGACTGAAATTCTGATACATGCTACAATATGGATGAACCTTGAAGACAATATATTCAGTGAAATAAGCCAGATACAAAAGGGTAGGTATTGTTATGATTTCACTTATATGAAGTTACTAGCATGTGCAAATTCTAAGACAGAATGTAGAGTACAGGTTACCAGAAGCTGGGCACAGGAGAAATAGGGAGTTCATGCACAGTGGTTATAAGGTCTCTGTTTGGGGTGATCAAAAGTTTTAATAACAGATGATGGTCAAGGTAGCACAACACTGTGAGTGTGATTAATCACATTGAATTGTATGCTTGCAAGTGGATGAGATAAGAAATTTCATGTTGTATTTGTTACCTCAATGAAAAAGACAGAGATTAAAAAGATAATTATGACGAAATTATCCTGAACCTGACCTAAGAATGGAGGAGAAAATGTCCAAAGGATTTTATTTCAGGGTATTTGGATAGGGGGTATATTGGAGTTTCCTGTAATTGTTTTTGTATTATTTTTTGCAATTGTCCTTTAAGTTTTAAAGTATTTCAAAATAAAGTGTGTAAATTAAAAAAACAAAAACCAAACAAAAACTAGGCAGCAACTCATTGTAGCATATGGTAGCAATAACAGCCATGCTGACAAAAAAAAAAAAAAAAAAAAGAGGCTGTGTTCAGAGAGTGTAGCAGTTTGATATTATTTATGAATTCCAAAAAAGGATTATATCTGTAAACTGATCTTCCTCTGGGTGTGATGTCCTTGGATTATATTAGATTTGGTGAGGGGCCTCTAATTAAGTTTACTTGGTAAAATCAATTTAGGGCTTCTGATTGGGCTATATCAGTAAGGTATAGCTTGGGTTGAGTCCCTGCCCCCTTTGGTCTATATAAACAGACACATACTCAAAAAGACAGAGAAAGAGAGTGAGCTGCATAGACACGGAAAAGGAGATAACTGTCATGCTTGATCCTGGGTTTCTGGGGTGAGATGAACCATTCACCTGATAGTTTACAGCTGAAGAGAACAGAACAGTTGAACAGCTGATAAGACCTAGAAAGAAATGAACCCTATGCCAGGCTGATATAGGAAGCTCTGAGAGAAGGGCCCTATGCCAGCCTACAGCTGTGTTTGGAAGAAGCTGGGCCCACGGAGCCTTAAGAGGAAGGAAGGAAGGAGAGACCAGGAGGAGGCTGCCTGCCATCTTGCTTCAACACACAGCAAAAGACTTAGGTGAGAAAACAGCCCTGAAGCGGACTCTTTTGGGCCTTGTAACTGTAAGCCTTTATACTAAATAAACACCCTTTATAAAAGCCAACAGATTCTGGAACTTTGCATCAGCACCCCTTTTGGCTAATACAGAAGGAAAAGGCAGAAAAGGCTTCAAAGTGAAATCAGGAACTGAGTCCAGCCTTGAAAGTGCATGGTTTAGATCAGCAAGGAACAGAGAACAGGCTCAGAAAAGAATAAAACCCCATGAATTCAGTAATTCATGTTTTCAGGGAATAATTAAGCAAGGATTCAGGTAGTAAAGTAGATGGAAAAGAGATTTGAAAAGTAGGTATATCATTTTCCTAATGATAAATTCATTCCTAAATTCATGATTTTGCAATGTTTTCTTCCCTTCCTCAACGGCTTTTTAAAAAACATGCTGGAATGATGATATCTGGGATTGTTTTCTAAATAATCCAGTGGGGGGAGAGGAAATATGTGTGTTGGGGATGGATGGGATTGATGATGAAATGCTGGGTACATGGGTTCATTATACTGTTCCTTTGACTATTTTAGGACTGAATTTTTCATAATAAAAACTTCACTTAAAAACATGATAATTCAAGAGGTGAAGTGTGTGTGTGTATATATATATGTATATATACTTGTGTGTGAAATAAAATTAAAACCATCTACAAGTATGAAATATACGATATACACAGTTGTTTTTTTCTCCCTTCTGGGGCTTTAAAATTTAAACAATCTTAGGTGGTATAGTCTTTTGGATATATGCAGACCAGTCAAATGAGTGTTTCAAACATTAGCCTATCATCTACAGCATCTACAGCATTCCTAATGCTTAGCATCTGTTGTCCATTGACATAAAATTTTAGTTTCAGAGTTAAAGAAAACAGATGTCCCCTGTTCAGTAGAAAAACAATTGGGATTTTCTATAGGAAAATGTTATTAAGGAGAAGGGAGGAAGCTATGATATAAGTAAGCATATTTTATCACAAAATGGAGAAAAATGTGACAAAAAAAGGTGTTAAGGGAAATAAAAATGCATTTACTGTGTTTAATGTTTTTCAGATCTTTTAAATCATGAAATCCCTTTCAAGGTAGTCTGGGTATAAATAATATTAAGACGCTGTTACTTTTCCAATTCTCAAAACATCATCTTTAAAAGAAAATAAAGCACTAAAGAAACATATATTAGAGATCAGAATTTAGAAAACACAAACCAAAAACTATATACCACCACCAGCTTGTAGGGAACACAGACATACAGAAAACAGATCTAGGCAATTCTAAAATTTGGGTAGAATTTCACATATAGTAAATTTGAAATATTGGCCTATTTTTTTCAGTCATATCACCTCCACAAGAAAATTTTTCATCTACTATTAAATACCTAAGAAATTTACCCTCTTTGTGAAACCAAACACAACAGAAATAAAGCAGACTTTTAGTTTTACTCTCTAAATTGCTCAGAACTTATCTTCTTCAATTATTAAAGTTTTAGATAATGGGATACTAGGTAATGCTTCAGTTCATTTTCCTTCTGTCATAGAAGTGAATAGCTCATGTGATTAATGTTTTTTTTTTTTAAGGGATACTTACCAAAGATCAGAAAGAATCCAGCTCTTTCAGGTGTTATGATAGTACACATAAACATATATAACTGTAGCAAAGAAAACTCTGGGACTTGTCTTGGACAAGTGGTTACAGCACTTGTCTGTAATAGTACTGCATAGACTTTGTGTTTATGGAACAAAATTAATTATATTTCAAAATAGGAAAGGTTCTTCAATTGTTTTTTTTTTTTCCCCTTTATATGAAGAGATCTTAAAAACAAGTTTAATATGCAGCTATACTATATAATTATATTTCAACGAAATTGGTCTCTGTTTGAATCCCTAGTTTCAGATCAGTTAAAGCTAAAGGGAAAATCAAACTGGTAGTTTCAAGCACTATCTCTGGATTTTATGGTTTCACCTAGCAATTTTAGGCAACCATATGATTGATCCACATCCCTTTTATCTCTTAATTCAAGATGATATTTGTCTTTTTATTACAGACCTAAAGAATAGGTGCCTTTTTGAGATGAAATATGCTTATGTTCATGGATGAAGTCCTATCATGTTCACATTAGAGTAGCACACAGAAGTCATCTGTCTTCTTCCCACTTAGTGGACACTAAGTCAGGACACAGGCCAAGCTGGCCAACAACACTACACTAAATACTTAACAATTCTTTTGAACAACTTTCCTCTGTGCTTTTACACACGCCCTCTGTTCTTCCCTGCCTGATAAACTGACCCATCCTTCAGATCTTAATAACAGTCATTTCCTCTGTTGTCTTCCCTGTCCCTACTCTCCATACCAAGCAAAGCTATGATTTTTCTATGTGTTACACACATACTTTCCTGATAGCACTCACACAATTGGACTATAATTGTCCCTTCTATTTTACTGAGGTTCTTATCTATCCTCTGTGCCTATCGGCTAAACAGAACACATTAATCAACAAAAATTGCACAATGAACAGGAACTTGAATATAGTTGGAAATTGAACAGAAAAAAAAAATGCAGTAACATACTTAAAATCCCAAATTAACAATGTGTATTATCAAAGGGGGAAAAAAAAAGAAACAATGCAGATCATACTGCTAAATAAAGTATTTTGTTAACTATCCAAGAGAAACCTCCACTTATTGCTTTGCATTTCTATTTACTTGTCAATGATATTTTGGAAACTCCAGCAGGGAGAACTAAATAATGTTTTTTTTTTTTTTTTTTAGGAGGTACCGGGGATTGAACCCAGGACCTTGTACATGCAAAGCAGGCACTCAACCACTGAGCTACACCCGCTCCCCAGCAAATATCATTTTGTTAAGGACCCAAACTCAGATAATTAATAAAGGCCTGAGGTCATTTCAGTATCCACATCTTCTTATATCACCCCTGGAATTCAGATAAAGTTCTGTTCTATCAAGAGGCTAGGCTTGAAGGTGCTTGCACATTGGACAGTGTGTATTCTTCTGATTCTGCCAAATTCATAAGAGATATACACTTAGATTATCAAGTTCTCAATTTTCAGGTTTACCTAATCTTCACTGGCAACCTAATAGCCTATAGTTTTCCTTTTTGTGCCCTGTGTTTTAAGACCGTACAAAGTCAAGAGCTACATTTATAAAATTTAAAAGAATATCAATAACATACAGGGTAGGGGAAAGGATGTGGCTCAAGCAGTTGAGCACCTGCTTCACACATGGGAGGTTCCAGGTTCAGTTCCGGTGCCTCATAAAAACAAAAACAAAATGAACAACAAACAAACAAATGAAAAAAACCAACTCAGGGGAGCCAATGTGGCTCAGTGGTTGAGTGCTGACTTCGCACATGAGGTCGTAGGTTCAATCCTTGGCCCCCGGTACAACAAACAAACAAACAAACAAAATCCTACAAAAAAAACAAACAAAATATTTGGTAAAGTTCAATGTTTCATTGTAAAGCTCTCAGATTTTTATCATTAATAACCAGAAATGAGAAAATACATTTTCTTATGTTATATACATCTTTTAAAATATATTCCAAGTCTTGCAATGAATGTAATAAGATTACTTGGAGAAATTCACACATATGAACAGTAGAAAAGTGACTACAATTAGAACGAGTTGCCTTGTGTCGTATAACTCCTTAGGTCCATGTGCATTATTTAATGTTTGACAGCCAAATTTATTAAAATGGATAGCATGGTATTTTTATAACTCCCTGGCATTGTCACAAGGTGTGTTGATTCTTTGAAGGGTCCCATCAATTAACTCAAATACTAGTGTGTACAAAACAATACATATTTAGATGCAGACCCTGGTCACATCACCAGGCATATTTTCATGTAGCACTTTAATATATATATATAAATGTTTCACTCACACTGACACTCTTTAGGATTCCTTATTCAATGAAGGATTAAAATATGGATAATGTCAGTCTTACAGTAGTCCCAAAGCTAGTTCTTAAGGACTCCAAATAATGAAGGCAGGTGTTCTACGGCTGCCTTCATTTCTCTCTGCAAACTCACATTAATCTTAGCTTGGGTCTCCCCAATGAAATAACTGCTTCTTTTTCTGGCATGTGAGCAAAATAAGCTGACATAGAAAGGAAAAAGGAGTTCTCTAGGGCAAGCAGGTTTTTCTCTACAGCTTTTCTTTCTTTCCTTTTTTGCCAACTGTCCTAAAATAATAATCAAGGGACAGATACAATCAAGGATATCAAAGCCTCATATACATTTTAACACACACACAGATATTATTCTTTACTAGCGATGTTGCATCAATAGTTGATATTTTATATAAGAGATGATTTTTTTTAAAATTCAAAAGCACACCTTATGTTTTTCAATGCCTTTGTTTCTGAAAATGATTATTTCCCCCCATATGAACAATACTATAAAACAAAGACTATCTTTGACTAAGCCTGAGCACCAAAAATTAAAGGTGTCAATAACAATGACAAATGAGCAAAACTAAAGCTTTGAAACGATTTCTACAATCATTTAAAATAGTGAAAGTTATATGCCAGTCTATAAGACAGGCACATTAACTATGAAGGACCCACAATACACTACACAAGTGTTCTAAAACAAATTTGCAAATTAACGATTTTTCTTGCCTTCATTTTATTTTAGATACCTGGTCAATGTAAATCATTTGGATAATATAAGAATGTTTGAAGTAAAATATAAAAACCTTTCACCTTGGGGCCGGCTGTATAGCCCAGTTGGTAGGTTGCCGGTTTACCACATGGGAGGCCCCAGGTTCGGTCCCCGGGCCTCTTCTAAGGGGGGGGGGGGGACTGCCTTGAGAAAGTAAGCCAATGTGGGCGGGGCACGCTGCAGCAGGCAAAGGCAAGCCCCCCCCCAGCAGGCCGGTGAGGTGACTTGGCAGGTCGCCTCCGCAGGGGGAGACAAGCAGACACAGAAGAATGCAGAGAAAAATGAACACAGCAAGAACAAGCAAAAAGGGGGGGATGTATAATAAATTAAAAAAAAAAAATCTGCTTCTTAAAAAAAAAAACAAAACACGTTTCACCTTGCCTGCCTCTCATTCCCCAGAGTATTCAAAGGATGATTGTCAATGATCTGATACATAAAAAGACACTGGCAGTGGCCTTTTCTGTGCATACACATTTTCACATGTGATCATACATATTTTTCTACAAGTTGCCTTAAAAAACAAAAAACAAAAAAATCAATTTAGAACAGAAATCTGCTTCATTCTTTTAATGGCCTAAGGTTTGAATTCTGTGTCTATTCTTTACTAGGTGTGTGATCTTGGTCATGTTTACTTACTTGTGCTTTAGTTTCCCATCAGTTAAAACAAAGATATTATTATTTTACCAATCCCCATCAACAGGCATTCAGTCTGTTTCCAAATTTTCACATTATAAACAATGTGTGTCAGTTAAATGAATTATTCTCATCCCTATTTTCTGAGGGGAATTGCTGGATCAGAGGGAATTCAGGTTTTGAATGAATTCTGATAGGTTCACTAGTTTGCAGTCTAAAAGGCTGTACCAATTTGTATTTTCACACACAGTATTTTCCTTGAATTTAAGAACTTTTGGAGAGAATTTAGGTGGTTTGCATCTCTTATAACAGCTGTGGAAGATGAATGGAAATAAAAGTTTTCTCCCTATTGTATTAATCTCCTATTGCTTCTGTAACAAATCACCATAGTTCTGGTGTTAGAATTCTAAAATGAGTTGGTAGAGCTGCATTCCTTCTGGAAACTCTAGTGGAGAATCCATTCCTTTCCCTTTTCCAGCTTCTAGAGACTGCCCACATTCCTTAGCTCCTTATCCCCACAACACTCCAATTTCTTTCTGCTTTGATAGGTATGACTCTCTAGCCCTCCTCTTATAAGGACTCTTCTGATTACACTGCCCCCTTCTCCCCCATAATCCAGGCTAACCTTCACTTCTCAAGATCTTTAACTTATCACATATGCAAAATACCTTTTCCACCTGAGGTAATATAGTCAGAGGTTTCAGGATCAGAAACCTTGGGTAGGGATTGGTATTCTGCCCACCACACCCTTTTATGAAGAGGCACTCAACAGTATTTTGTAGACTCAGAGCTGCCTGTAGCATCCTCTGAAGCACAACTCCACAAATAATATCAGACTGGTGTCCCTTGGGGTTGTGGAATGCCGCAGCCATGACTTGCCTTTTGAATGTTAATCTCAAAGTTGTGCTCATTCTTCTCAAAAGTGGCAGTGGAGGCTCCAAACTATTCCTCCAAGGGCCACTTTTACTAACCCTACACACTCAAGATCTATCTTGAAATAACACTGCTACTGCGCTGAGTCAATTTATCCAAACACAAAAAAAGACTTGATGAGTCAGTTACCTTGTATAATCATTCTTAAGTAAATCATAATTTGCTAGGCCTTTGAAAATAATGAAAATAATCCATCAAAATAATTCATTTGGCCATCATTAAAGTAGACTAAACAATTTATCTCAAAAATAGAATTTCTTTCAGATTCAATTGTATCATATTTTAGTTAAGTTATAACTTATTTACAGAATCACTCCTGAATGTTAAAACTATATTTATCAAGTTTGGATAGGAAAAGAAGAATTCAATAAAGGGGATTTAGTTTAGATGTATAAATAAAAATAGTTCTAAGTCAAAGAGTTCAAAGTACTTACTAACAAAACTTTCAAATTAGAAAATTTAAGAGTAAAAGAAACAGCAAATATTAGGATTAGAAAAACAAAAAAAGGGAAATGATTCAAGTAGTATGAAGAAATGGAAAGAAAAAGCATTTTAAAATATACAAATTAATATGCTAAGTGGTGCTTTGCCAAGAAGCTGCTTAATGATTGCTTATTAACCATTCTTCAACTGTAGAGAAAAGGACTGACTAAATCTATATTATTTTCATCAGCCCTGGATTACTTGGGCTCCATGTAGCTTATTTATTTATTTTTAGGATTATCAAAGCAAATTGTTTAACCAATTTGTTGATGAAGGGCGATCTTTATGCATAACACTGCCTGGGGACTTCAAATATTGAATGCCTATGTGGGAAACAAATTTTCATTGACATTACATCCTCTAGCTTATCTGAAATTCACTTTAAACAAGGATTGATTACCAAGGACTTAAATTTTTAAAATTCAAAATTTTACCAATTTTACTTGCATCAATATCCATTTTTTTTCCCCCATGAAACTAGTTTATCCCTCCCTTGGAGTGAAATTGAGAGTGGGAAGAGGTGCAGAAATGACACTCCTGACCTGAGATAAAAAAAAATTATATAGCATTGGAAAAGTAGGTCAATACTTTATCATTTCAAATCTGGGTCAAGTCAGCATTTTCAAAGTTTCTACTTGTAAGTTCATATGTACCACTATTATCTCTCAAAATGGAAAACATGGAAATGCAGGGATAAATTTAAGCCTGAATGTGGATACACGAGCACATGTGCGCGCACACACACACACCACTGGCCCAAGATAAGGCACCAGAGTTAATAGAAAAGATTTCCTTAACACACAGAAATATCAATATTTTCTTTGGGCAGTATTAGGACAGAAGCTCACACTTCATTACTTACTGTAAAATAGCAAGAAATTGTACCAAATAGACAAGTTATCTTGGTTTAACTTGAAAGCAAGAAACCATGCCTGCTTAATGTTTGACATGCTAAGAATATATTACCTATCTCTTCTCGGTGTCAGTGGTCACCAAATATTTGCATTATTTAATGAAATAATCCAGGCATAAAAATTTGTCCTTGGATAAATCAACATCTCTTCACATTAGTTTAATTTCATTTGTAAAATGAGGGGGCTGAATTGAATAACCATTTGAACTGACTGGTCCTGTTTCAAAAATCTATAGACCTTCCCTACTTACATTTTCTACTTAAGAACTTTCAAAGATATGAATAAAGCCACAACCCAGAACTCTCTTCTGAACTGGCAATGTTAGTGGGTACCTGTTATTTTCATCTCATTGTCATGATACCTACAATACATTTGTTATGTTTATGCTGCTTAGTTTTGGTGCTATCTTATGGCCACCTTACATCTGAGCATAATGTAATGAGGGTGTCAAGGTGTTAGAGGGCATATATATGTAACTATGACAAATAGAGATTAAAAACTGATGAGGAAATAAGGACTTCCCCTATGTCCTTGATAAATGATTTGACAAGAGAAATAATTCTGAAGGAAAAAGAGCAAATCCTATTACACAAAAAGCACTCTGACAATGCAATCAGGAAAATGAAGTCTGGATACATGTGACAACGTGGATGAACCTTGAAGTCATTATGTTAAGTGAAGTAAGTCAGACTCAAAAGGACAAATAACGTATGATCTCACTGATATGAAATAACTAGAATAAACTAATTCATAGTTAGAATCTAGAATATAGATTACCAGGTGCTAGTTGGGGGTAGAGAATGGGGAGTTAATGCTTAAGTTGTACAGAATTTCTATTTAGGTTGATTGTAAAGTTTTAGAAATAAAAATGTTCTTTCATGAATTATAACAAAGGTACTATGCTAATACAAGGTATAAATATAAATAAAGGGTGTTATATGGGGAAAAAGACAGCTAATGTAACTATGGACTATAATTAATAGTACTAGTTTAATATTTTCATCAATTTTAACAGGTTCCACATTGATGCAAAGTGTCAACAAAGGGGGATATGGGAATGCTGTAGTTTTTACATGATTTTTCTGTAAACTTACACTTTCTCTAATTTGAAACTTTACTGTGTAGCTCTTTCAACTACAATGTACTTTCTCTAATATGCAGATACCCTACACTCACAGGAACAGAAAAGGAAAGAAAAATGCACCAGCTGGCAGTTGTGTCTATCATTTACTTCTATCTGAATGGCATTATTTTATATTTGAGAGCAACAAATCACTGAGACAGTTTATCCTCAATGTTGTGTTTCATGACAACAGCATGAAGATTTCTGGCATACGAACATTAAAATAAGTTTGAGTTCTGACTTCACCACCAAACAGGCACATAATAAGTGCAACATTAATGTAAGCTATTCTTTTTTTCCTTTTGGAAAGACAAACATGGTAAGACAATTTAAGTACCATTTCAACTACAAGAAAAAATTCAGCTTCAGCTTCTATGAAGATATGCAAGAAGAATCTTCCCAGGCTTTCTAAATTTTTACAAAAGGGAATTAAATTTTCTCACTAAGTTAAGCAATGGCTCACTAATGATATTCTTAAGAGCAAAAGTGTATTCTACTATGTGCAAGTAGGGAAATAAGCTGGAATACAGAATAATATCTTTAGCCAGGGAAGTAATAACCTACCAATAAACTACCATCTTCTGTATCAGGTAGCAAACTTGTGTATGGTAGAGTCTGTTGACTTAGGCCCCGTAAGCAAAATGCTAGGCACAAAGCAGGGACCAATTAATGAGTTTTTGACTAAATGACTAAGGGTTCTGTGTTATATGGGATTTTTGTGGAACCTGTGGTAACACAAGCACAGCAATTTTTCACCATATAATAATCCTTAGCTCTTACCGGGTCTCAGCTGCTTTTGAGAAGGCATGAATCCTTGCCCTAGAAATATGCTCATAAATTCTCTGTAAGCCTCCTGATGTAGAGGCTGCTGGCACTTACCATAACAAAGGTAAAATGCCTTTCAGATATAGGTTTGGGTAATTTTACTATTACTACCTACTATTAAATCTGTCCTTTGGCCATGCTGGCTTTACCTTTTTCTCAGCCTGGAGATTTAAGCATTTCTTTTGCGATTTACAGTCCAAAATTTCCTTAGGGGGGTCCCAAACTATAAAAGGAATCAGTAATACAAAATAAAAACACACACAACCTTAATAATTTGTGTGTGTATGTGGGGTTAGAGTCAGGGCCAGAACCACCACCTTTAGAAGCCCCTGTAAGAGAAACCCATTCCTGCAGAAAACTCTAATCATTAAAACTCATATTTGGTAAATTTGCGACTATAAGATTGAGAAAATATAGTAGCAGGGACCTTAAAAGGTCACTGAGTCAACAGGAGATGATGAAGGTATGGAGTCAGGGGCAAAAAAACGATCAAATAAACAATATACGTCAGGCCTGTCAGGAGAGAGAGAGACACGAGAAAGGCAAGCGGAAAACTCGAGCTCTAACGTCTCAAAGGGTTAATAACTACAAAGGACCGATGGACCCAACGGGTTAAGCCACACCATCACAATTCTTTTAAAGAAGTCAGGAAAAACGGACCCTGCGTCAAGACAGGCCTCCACGACTCAGGTTCTTCCTCCAACAGCAGGCTCAGACTCTCCCCGGTTAGGCGTGCACAAGCCACATGGCTCCCGGGGCCTGGGCACCCTCCGAGTCCCTGAAAAGTCAAGGTAATGACGAGGCTACCTGGCTCGTGCACCCAGGGCCGCCACCAGACTCTCCAGCCTCAGATCGGACTCCAAGGCCCTTTGTGAAACTCAGTCGCTACCCCACAGCCCCGATTCTTACCATAGTGAGGCCGGCGGAGCCCCAGCCACATCACCCTTCCGGGCCCAGGGCGGAAGAGGCGTACATACCTTTCCTGCCTTTCTCGCGGTCTCCAGCCGTCTGGTTGGGCCTGACAGGGCACCTCCTCCCGGGTCGCGCAGCTCAGACACCAGGATAGGCTCCTTTCTTCAGGAAAAGGCGGGATTTAGACCCAGTAATGCCGCCTGGCGGATGCAGCTGACATGCTCATTGGCTGCAGTACATTTGTGGAGCGGGACTTTTGCACAGACCGGAAGTGGAGTCACTGAAAGGTAGGGTCCGGAAGTGGGAGCTGCCTTTTTAAGTGATGTTATCTGCTGTTCTGTTTTTGTTGTTTTTTGTTAGTTTTTGTTTTGTTGAGTTCCCTGTTGTTTACCTCAACTCCGCAGTGCGCGGAGTTTCCCCGGCTCGGATCAGTGCGTAAGGCCCCGGGCCTTCCGCATGTAGGATCTCAGGGATGCCAAGGTCCCCTGCCTTCAACTGTGAGGCGTGCACCTGTTGGTCCTTTTTTTCCTTTTTCCCTTTCCACCTAAGGGAAAGCGCTTTTGAAATGTCTTGGATAGTTGTGCGATTGATAGACCCCTTGAATCTGGAGGGTTGTGTTGGGTAGGCTGTTTGATCAACTGATGAACTCCTTAACGCCAGCCTTCTCGTCTTTCCCTTCTCCCCTTCTCTCATCCAAACTTTCGTCAAATTCTGTGGGTTCTCTCTGGGCTGAAAAGTACTAGGCCCTTTGGGGACAGGAAAGAACTTTGTGCGATACGAAAGGAAAAGCAATTGAGTGTAATTATTGATTGGATACACTAGAGAAGCAATCAAATACTAAGGCAAATCACATCCCTTTTAAAAATTAATCAGTAGTAGTATTATTTACCTTCCTCTAATTTTAATCTCATTAGGTGAGGGTCTATAACCTACCCCCCTCTTTTTTTTTTTTTCACTTCGCAAAGTATAGATGGAGAAACAGGCGAATTGACGAATTTCAGGTGTCATAGTTCTTAGAATTATTAAAAAGTCTCAGGCACAGGTTTTTTTTTTTTTTTTTTTTTTAACTCTTTGCTCTTTTAAGAATATCAGAAATTATGGGACCCCCTTGGCTCCAAATGCGTGGTTTATTTTTTTTCCCCTCATGGGAGAGTTATTTTCAGAATATTACCAACTTTTTATTATTATTTTATTGACTCAGAAGGTGGGTAGTGAGAATGAAGGGAGGAAACGCTTATGAGGTGTTAATTTATGAGCTGTACTCAGCTAAACTATGAGGCCCTTTTATATTTTGGTAACGTTTGGGTTTCTGCTATCTGTGATGACATTGTTACGCAAACTTAACGTTTTTTTTTTCAATCATAACTAACTTGGTTTTTGAATCCATTATCCTGAATTGTCAAGAGTTGGCCATCTATACAAATTATAAGGTATTTATTCAGCGCCTGCTTTATTCAAGGCATCATGAGAGTGCAGCAGGGAGCAAAAGATGGCCTGTTCCTTACAGAAATTTGATGGGGAAGTGGGGAATAAAAAAAAGCAAAAAATACACAATATCTTCCCCCCATAAAAAAAACAAAAATAAAAAACCACACAAAACAAGTCATTTAATTTGCTCTCATGTAATTGCCTTATATTAAACTTTATAAGTCTTGCTATGCAAATTAAACAAATTTGGTTTTGTTATGGCAATTATGTTGTGCAACTGACCAGGTTTGGCTTCTAAGGTAGCATATATGTCTGTAGATGTTTTAGGGGATTTTGTGTTTCATGTGAAGATGTCTTGATCTTTGTGAACACTTTAGGGTAATGTTACTGTATGAAGCTGTGTTTCCGTCTACCTGTGAAGAACACCAGAAAAGCAGAAGTTCTTTGAAATCACAACTGATTTGCTACATTGTGTTTATGGATTATAATTAGTTTTAGACCATGGATTCTTTCTACCTCTGTTTCAAGAGAGAAAACGTTTGCCAGTTGTTAAGTTATCCATAGATGAAAAATTTCAAGAGATGACATTCATGTAAAACAGTAAATGTTAACTTGATATGTGGTAAGATCTCTGGGGAATCCTAAATTGAGCAGTGTGGTCATTAAGCACATACACTCTCTGTTTTTGGTTTTTGGTTTCAATGACGATCCAAGTATTGGTTTATATAATTTTAACTATTTCTAAAATCTCCTTTCTGGCAACTGTAATCTGGGTTCTCATGTCAAACTACTGTATGTTGGGTCATTTTCTTTCTAAAGAGCAAACTTGACAGTATCAATCTTTGTTCAAAAATTATTGTCTCTTCTGCATCTAGAAGAGTATTTCCAAGTTTGGGCTCATGGATCCTTTAGAATTGTATGTCAAAATTTATATTTTTATTCATATTTTGTGTGTGTGTGTGTGTGTGTGGAGGAAGTATACAAGCTTCCCCAGTGTTGTGAGGCTGAAGTGAGTTAATACAACTAAGTCATCTGATGAAGTGTTTGGCATGCAGTAAGCACTCAGTAAGTCTTGGCTATTATTATGTGCATGACTTTCTTCTTCACCAAATTCAAAGCCCATTATGGGGAGGCATGATGATGGAACAATGAGTGAACATGTTAGGCACTCTATACAAAGTTTTTTATTATTTTATTTTTCAGAGATCCATTTTATTGCTATATATTAATAAAGCATACATCTCATCCCAAGTGTACACTTAGTGGTATCTGGTATAATCACATAGTTGTGCATTTATCACTTCAATCATAATTGCAGCATTTTCATTATTTCAATAATAATAATAAAAAACAAACAAGAAAATTCTTTACCTCTCAAAAAGTTTTTGAATTAAATTAATATTGCTTTTATACCATCAGACCACTTATTTCCACTTTTCTCTTTATAATAGTATTAATGATAGTGTTGACAATAATGGATTCCCCTTACATTATTTACCTTTGTTCACTCACTGACATTCACATATATTAAAAGATGAAGGCTTTAAACCCTTATTGGCATGTTTTCTCTGGTTTTTAACCAGCCTCTGTAGCCTGAGGTTCAGGTGCTTTGTGTTCCAGTGGTTTGTTTTTCTCTCATTTATTCTCTTCCTCCCATGACTCTCAGATTTTCATCCACAAAAATTTTGTTTGGCTTGCATGTTATTTCTCTCACCTTAAAAAATGGTTATCTTAACCCTTTTCTACCTCCATCCCATTTATTTGCTCATCTCTGGAATAAACCTCTGCTAAAAACTTATCTATCTGACATGTCCTGGTTCTTCTTTTTCTATTCTTTCTTAAATTCATTCCAGTATTGTTATTGCTCCCATGCTCCTCCAAGAGTGCTCTTGTTAGTATAATCTCTGGGTATTGATTATTCTGAGTCCACATCATATTTGACCTGTCAGTTGCCTTTGACACAGGTGATTACTACCTTCCCTATGATATATTTTTTTACACTTCATTTCCAGGACACCACACTCTCTTGGTTTTCCTCTATTTCATTGGTTTCTCCTTCTCAGTCTCTTTTGCAGTCTTCTTCTTTTTCTTTTTTGTGTGTGAATACAGTGTGATTATCAAAATTTTATTGACTCTTAAGACAGCAAATGGTTCATTAGCCAACACACCAACAGTTTTGGGTCAGTTCCGTTATACAGTAAAGTAACATGGCGTATTCTTTACGAATCAGTTCAGCTCTTAATGGGCATAAAGAGCATAGTCTTTTAAGATGTAGCCAATATTCCATTTACCTCACCTTCCTCTCCCTCATCATCATCTTCAT
>PVKH010001526.1:0-30182 GCA_004027955.1 Chaetophractus vellerosus
TCAGTTTTTTAGGGGGCACCAGGGACCGAACCCGGGACCTCCCATGTGGGAAGCAGGCCGTTAATCACTTGACCCACATCTGCTTCCCCAGCATGGCTTTTAAGATTCGTTGTTCTCAATGTATTTATTACAATGGGGCAAAGTTCTTTGGCTCATATATATTATACCTGAAGCATCAACTTGGTCACTGCAATGAAGGCTAGAGTTGGATGGAAACAACCTCAAAAAGAACTAAAGGAGGCATTCTTAACATTTTTTGTTCCACGGACCCCTTTGCCAGTAAGTTGAAAACCACGGACCCTGTACTAAGTCCATGCTATACTGTGTATTATTTAATAAATATATCACACCTGCACCAACACATCCTCATAAGAATGTTGTTTTTGAATTTCAATTCAAGCACATGGACCCCTTGTTAAGAACCACTTAACTAAAGGAATAGAAATAATGTTTTGGTAAGAGGTAATGGTCTATACGAAAGCTATTAAGCCATATTTTTGGGGGGGGAAAAGCATATTTAAGGCATATACATGTATATGTATTTAAAGGCAGTGTCCAAAAATACAAACGAGACAAGATTAGAGGTGGAAGACCTAAGTTCTTTCCCTCTACCACGTACTAGCTAAAGACTTTGGGAAAGTCAATCTAATTTAACATATTAACTTTCTTTCCTAAAGGACAATGAATGCTTAAAATGTTTTAAAAAAATGTTTAAAATGCTTAAAAATGTTTTTTTTTTTTTTAAAAAAAGCTTCTAAAAAGATAAAGCCTTATATAATACATAAGGGACGGTGACTAGGTAATCTGAACCAACAATCTTACAGAAGACAACTAGGACAGCGAGAAATAAATCAAATCAAATCAAATCAAATCAAAACACTCAAAAGTTCCTTGAAAGCAAGTAAACTAACAAGATAGCAGAAATTATTGGATAAGGATCTTGGAAAATAAAAACAGGCCAAAGAAATACACTTAAAACGACCCATGGGAGAAAATATTTGGAAATCACACCCTGGGGAGAGGAAGGGATGATATTTAACAATATCTGAGGACATTTTTTGATTGCCATGACTGGGGAGGTGTTACTAGCATCTAGTGGGTTGAGGCAAAGGATACTGCTAAACTGTCTGGTGCAAAATCTCAATAATGCAGAGGTTGAAAAACCCTGTCTAGACCCATCCTAACAAAGCTTAAAAAGCATGCCCCAAAAGGATCAAACCAATCCCATGAAACTTTACTGCAGGCCAGAAGAAGGTCAAACACTACTTACAGGAATACAACAGAATCCAGTAACCAATATAAAAATCACAATGTCCAATATCCAATAAAAAACTACCAGGTATGAAAGGAAGCAAGAAAATAAGACCCATTACTAGGAGAAAAATTAGTCAGTAAAAACAGACTCAGAAATGACCAGATAAGGGAATTACGTGACAAGGATATTAAAGCATACTGTAAATATGCTCCAAATGCTTAACAATGTAAAGGAAAACATGAATGTGATGAGGAAAGAAATGGCAGGTATTAAAAGGGACCTATGTAGAATTTCTAGAGATTTAAAAAGAAAATACAATGGAAGAAATCAGTAGCAGATCAGATACTACAGAACAAAATATCAATAAATTTGAAGATGTGGCAATAGAAATGATCCATAATTAGAAGTGGTCTAATATCAGAAAGAGGGAGGGGTCAGGAAAAAATGGTTGAAAAATTTTCAAATTTAATGACAACTGTATATACATAGATCTAAGATATTAAACAAACCCCAAACAGAAGAAATAACAAAATAAAATGAAATCAAAGCACACCATAAACTGCTGAAAATCAGTATTAAAGAGAAAATGTTTAAAGCAGAGAAAATAGTAACAGGATATAAGTAAGAATGACAATCATCTCATCAGAAACTATGCAAGCTGTGATACAATGGAAT
Source organism: Chaetophractus vellerosus (assembly GCA_004027955.1). NCBI lineage: Eukaryota > Metazoa > Chordata > Mammalia > Cingulata > Chlamyphoridae > Chaetophractus > Chaetophractus vellerosus. The sequence goes on from PVKH010001526.1 coordinate 1,931, forward strand.
GATATCAGACAGAATACAACTTGTCAACTTAGAATTCTATATCCTGCACAAATATCTTCAAAAAATGAAGGCAAAATAAAGACTAACTGTACATCAGCCCAACTGTGCAATGTAAGAGAAATGTCTGTTTCCTTCCTAGTCTTGGCAACAGTACACATTATCAGACATTGGATTTTTGTCAAATAAGTAAGAAATGGTACCTTAGTAGAGTTTTATTTTCCATTTCTCTTATTATAAGTAGCTTGAGTATCTTTTCATATAGTTAAGAGCAATTTACATTTTTTCCCTTGTAAACATTCTACTCATTTCTTTAGCCCATATTTAATAGGGTTGTTCTACACCAAACTTTAAATGCTGGTTATTTCAGGGAGTTTGGGTTGGAAGGGGAAGGGTTACATATTTGTACAACAGTTTTCAAAGCCAGTACATAAATTAAGGCAAAGCATATTTAACCATCAGAGGTCTGTCTTCTGATATTGTCCCTTCTGCATGTGAAACTTCAAGAAAATGTGTCCTATTTTCAATATTTATGTTTATAGCCAAACTCTTTCCAAAAATGGAGATGGGGCTTGCAGTTTAAAAAAACAAAACAAAAAACAAAACAGACAAAATAAAGTAAAAAAGCTTTAAAAATATGAACCAGATAAGAAGGAAAAATAGCTGCAAAAGAGAAAAGTCTGTCTAAAGAACGCTATTATCCAGTCAGCTTTAAACCTGTGCTTACTAAAGTCTAGGCAAAGAGAAATGAGTTACCCAGCGCTTCTTCATCTAACAAAGGGATTTGCCATGAGAGACATTTATTTATTTACCTTTTTCTAAGCTGTTTAAATATATCATTACTGAAAACAAGAGCCATGTTTTTAAAGAGGGTTTACAGAAGAGAAGCTAGATAATAAAAACTGGAATTGTGATAGCACCACTAATTGAATACCATTCAATTTTTTTTAAAAAAAAGAAGAAAAATTCTATTCTGTAGGATATGAAAGCATAAAGTGTTCCAATTCTATCCTCAATATTAAACATGAGCATTAGCAGAAGTAAAAGGTTAAAACAGTTTCGGTGGAATAAAGCAGAATGTGTGTTCTTCCTCTCATAATGGAGATTACGACAATTATAAAAATAAAAGTAGAAGGAAAAACTTTACCATACTTCGCTGTACTAAATTATCTATGTCCCTCTTTACTATGTGAAGGTGCTCTTTGATGTCATTGAAGTGCTGTGTTGTCTCATAAACTCCCCCTGCAGATCCAGGATGCTGTATTCCACTAACCAGTCTGATGGTTTCACTCATGGAATTCCTGAAATAGAAAATCCCTTTAAAAATGGAATCACTATAAAGATGATTTCTTTCAGTTACAGATTTCAAATGGTTAGATACCTTTCTAATATCAATTTAAAAAAATAAAACGTAAAGAAAATCAATATATTTTTTAATTGAACTGTTTTCAATAAGGAAAATAATTTATAAAATTACAATTGAGTATTATGCCTTTATCTTTTATTAAGGGTCATCTAAAAATAACCACATAGAGAATACCACTAAATAATCTATTTTAAACCAGTATTATAAATGGATACTGAATAATACAATGGATGATATTCTTAATGAATTTATTAAAAACCCTCCTAGGTATTCTATATAAATTTGTGTATTTCTCCTCACAGTTCTGTCAGATAGCCCCTATGTTCAAACCTAGTACTTCAAATGGACCTAACCACAAAGAAGCAACCATCTATTTCAAATATGAAGGAAAAATCAGTTGTTCAGCATATTGAGAGAAAGTATGATAGTCTTCACTGTGGCATCTCTTTGAAGGATAATTTTGACCTCATATAACATTTTACCTTCCACACTGACTTTAGAACATAAGCTCCATGCACCATGTGGCTACACTATTCAGATGTCAGAGAAAGAGCTCTATCATTGAGTTTGCCCTTTGGATATAAATCTGTAAGCATGATAGTAAGAGCCTACAAATATTTTTCTTAAAAATGCTCAGAATTATAACAGGATTATTTATTAACAAATAAAAGAATGAATGTTTTAATTTACCTGAAAATATTAGCTTACCTAGTAATATTTAAAAAGCTTTAAAAATGACGATTTATGTTTTTAATACTTACATTGTAAAATATCTTCAAGTCTGGGGATTTTTTGGTGAGGTAGATAAAATAAGGTTGGAATGGCAAAATGTTGATAATTGTTGAAGATGACTGACAGACACATAAGAGGTTCACTATACCATTCTTTCTACTTCTGTGTATATTTGAAAATGGCCATAAAAAAAAAGTGTCTAGGGACCGGCCGTATAGTCCAGTGGATAGGGCGCCAGTATACCACATGGGAGGCCCCGGGTTCGGTTCCCGGGGACCTCTCCTAGCGGGCAGACCGCCTTGAGAAGGGCAAGCCGCCATGGGCGGGCAGAACCGCCGTGGGCAGGGCAAAAAGCTGCCACGGACAGGGCAAAGCCGCCACGGGCAGGGGCGAACGGAGCACAGCCAGCCACCGCGAACTGAAGCGGAGCTGGCCGTGAATGGAAGCAGAAGCCGCCCACAAGCGGGGCAAAGCCGCCTGCGTGGTGACTGGTCTCGGCACGTCGCCGCAACGGGGGGAGACAAAGCAGACAGAGAGGAACACAAGAATGGACACACAGCAAGAGCAAGCAGAAAGGAGGGGGGGGGGAATGTAATAAAAAAATAAATCTTTAAAAAAAAAAAGTGTCTAAAAATGCCTAGAGTCTCCATAATCTATTTGCAGCTTATCTTTCTTACTTTATCTGCCACTACCCCCTTTCCTCTATTTTGGCCCCTGACATTCCCTCAGAATAGCCTTCACTGTTCAGCCTATGTTTTGGTGATGCTTTTCAGTCAGGATCCTTCCCACAAATCTGAAGTCCAGTTCAAGTGCTATCGCTCCTACATGTTTTCCTTTCTCTGACCCTTCCCTGCCAAAAGCAATCACTCCCTATGCACACATAATTTTCTATTTTGTGTTAGCATATATAGATTATTTCTCTCACATAGCATAAACTCCCTCAGAATAATGATCATGTTTCTGATTCCCTAAGTGTCTTCAACAGTTACAGTTCAATTTGGAGGAATATTTCTCTGAACTAAAATTTAGTTACAGGGGGCTGGCTATAGCCCAGTGGATAGGGCGCCAGTTCACCACATGGGAGGCCCCGGGTTCGGTTCCCGGGGACCTCTCCAAGCGGGCAGACTGCCTTGAGAGGGCAAGCCGCCGTGGGCAGGGCAAGTCGCCGCCACGGGCAGGGCAAGTCGCCGCCCGCGAATGGAGCAGAGCCACCCGCGAACGGGGCAAGCCGCCTGAGTGGTGTGCTGACTCGGCACGTCGCTACAGCGGGGGGAGACAAAGCAGACACAGAAGAACACAAAAATGAACACAGCAAGAGCAAGATGAAAGGGGGAGATATGTAACCAAAAAAAATGCATATGTTTGTGCATTTAAAAAAAATTTAGTTACAAAGTAAAAGCTTTACTGGGGAAAGAAAAAAAGAGTAATTCAAATCTTAAAATTACTTAGAAATAATGCAATGTCAGGTTGAATGTTAAATAGAAGTTTTTAAAAATTGTATTTATGAGTGAAATGAGAAATGAAATTTTAAATCTAGCTATAGAGTATCTCAAGTGGTTTCTAAATATCATACGCTGATTCAAATTTCCTTTTAACAGCACACATTCACAAGAAAATTCGTGGGAATTTAAGCTTTCCCATTAAAATCCAAATTAAGAGTTACATTTTAATATACCCAAAATACTAAGAATAAAACAGCCCAGAATATATAACTCTGCCTTTAAAAAATTTCCCAGAAATACGAACTTTTTTACCAGTAAATGTCTTTTCAATATACAAAGACTGAGTCACTAAATATGTTCGTATTCAGTCACGCATTCATTTGTCTGTTGATTCTAACATATACTTGGTACCTGTTATGAGCCAGGCATTTTTTAGGGATATAATTTTGTGCTGGAAAAATATAACTTCTGCCCTGCAAGGACCAATAGTCGAGCAGGAGAGCAATGTTTCAGAAACCCACCTAGAGCTCTAAAAGGAAGATGCACTTAACTTAGGCAGGCAGCCAGAGCTGGGGGTAAAAGGATAAAGAGGGTTCTCTGGGGATAGAACTGTGGTAAAAGGAGGGCATTCCAGATAGGGTCAAGTGAATAGAGAGCCAGATAGGATTCTAGAGAAAAATACCTTGTAAGGGATGATGGAAGGAAGAGGAGTAAGTGAAGAAAGCTAAGTTGAAGAAGAGAAAGAAGTCAAAGAATACCAAGAGAAAAAAGAATTCTTGAAAGGAAACTCTTTCAAGTGGGAGGGAGTACACCAAGTGCAGCTGCTACACAGAGTCAAGTAAGATGAGGACTGGAGGGTGTTCATTTGTAGGACACCAGTGCTGCAGAAAGGATGATTTAGTGGTATGATGTCAAGTTACAGTGGTTTTGGAAATGGACACCGGTAGTCTAGTCTAATTTTTTTGAAGCTTAGCTAAAAAGGGAAGGGAAAATAAATCAATAATTAAAGGAACAGAAAGGGTCAATTAAAGGTTTGTTTTTTTTTCTCTTATTTTTCAGAAAGTACCGGGGATTGAACTTGGAACATTGTACATGTGAAGCAGGCACTCAACCACTGAACCACACCCACTCCCCTCGTTTGGTTTTGATTAGTTTTAAAGGGAAAAAAAATTTAAAGGGAAGAAAGTAGTACTAAGAACTAAGTTAAAGGCAGAAGAGAGGATCATTCATACTATTTCATAGAGCAAAGTTCAGAAATAGTGGAAAGAATGGGACCCAGAGCTATGGAGTGGCCCTAGACTATAGCTCCTCTGAAACAGGATGAAAACTCAAGGCTGAGTGGAAGGAGGCAAGTTTGGGTGGTGGACCTCAGGCACAGGAAGAGGTGGAAGAGGCAAGGTCAAAACCCAAGAGAGGGTTGGTGGTAAGGTTGATTATGGGGTTTGAGGTGAGTATCTTGAAGGAGACAATATGACTAGGAATAAATAGAGATGATGAGGAATGAATGAAGATCACTAGGCAGTTTAAATATTACCTTATAGGGACAGGTTAAAGGTACAGAATAGAGGATAATTAAGAGCAAGGCCTCAGAAAAATAGGAGAAAATACCTATGTGACAATATCTAGTAGAGTGCCTAGAATGCAGAAGGTGTTCAGTAAATTAGCTAAAGGTAAACAAGAAATGAGAAAAACTGCCTGCCTAACCACCAAAAATACATTTATACTTTGAAGTCAATGTTTAAAAAATGCAATCAATTAACAAATCACACAAGCCCGCACATAGAAAGGACAAGGTTAAAAAGGAAAGTCTGTAATTCTGTCCACTGAAAAGGCCTAGAAGCAATGATAATAAAATAGCAATAAGGTGGCCAGCATCCAGGCTGCCTACCCACTAAAAGACCAGGGCTCCTGGGAAAAATACGTGTTGCCAGGTGTGGGGCAGAAAAGTACAAGATAAGCCCAGAAAATCTTACTCCTGAAAGGAAGAAAGCTATCAAAGACTACTGGTGTTGCATAAAAAAGACATAGAAACCAACTGGTAAGGGCTACTAGTGGCTGAAGATGAGACAATCTGAGCATCAATAAGAAAAATAAATGGATTAAAACAATAAACACATTAAAATCTATGAGTTAAAAAAAGTCATTTGCCCATCCCAAGTTAAGACGGCAGAATGAGACAGTTCAAGGATCTGTTCTCCCACAGATGCTGTGAACAAACAGCAAGAACTGACAGAAACATCCTTCTCAAAGCTTCAGAAAACAGTTAAAGGACTGCAGTAATAGGAAAGTGTGGAATCAAGAAACAGCCTACTTAAAAGGGGTAGGATCTTGTGTTGCCCTGGCTGGCCCCTCCCCCCACCCCTCACCCTCTTGGCACAGAGCTGGTCTGCATTCACACAATCCCTAGTCCTGGTTCTGGAAGGAGCAGAGTAATCCTTGTGGATTACTGGGAACTTGATGTCTGGCCGATCTCTGTCCTGGCGGCCTGAGGCAATCACCATCCCAGAACTTGCCCTGTGTGTAGAAGGTGGCTCACTGAGCTTGCCTACAGAACAAGGTGGGAGAGCAGATAAGAAGCTGCCTGGGGCAAGGGACTGCTGGCTGTAGGACCCAGTGCAGTGCTTATGACTGTGAGAAAACTGCTTTCTAGGGAAGAGGGAACCTGTCAGCCACGTAAATGGGGGAACTCCTAGTGCCATGCTAGCATGCCCAAGACAAGAGGTATCTAAAGAAAAGATAAGGGAGGACCCTATGCTTTGGCCTCAAGCTATTCTTTAAACTCATTGTATGGATAAGCCCTGAAGGAGAGCACCAGAGTCAATCTGCAAGAACTAGAAAAGTTGTTTTCTTTTTTTCTGTTTTGTATGTTTGTTAGCTGCTGGCATTTAAAAAAAGCTCTACAATAATATTAGCTGGACACAAGCTTGATGAACAGATGCCTCAGAGTCTAAATACCAGTGATAACACATTAAAATATCAAAATGTCCAGATTTCAACAAAAGTTTACAAAAGAAAGAATACTAAGAAACAGGAAGTGATAGCTAAGGCAAAGGAGATGATTAAAGCATTAGAAACCATTAATGAGGAGGACCAGACTTGGGACACACCAGACAAAGACTTTTTAAAAATGGTCTTAAATGTACTCAAAGAACTAAAGGGAAACATAGACAAAGAACTAAAGGAACTCAGAAAAATGACAGATGAATGCAAAGAGAGTACCAATAGAGAGATGGAAATTACGAAAAGAAACCAATCAAAGCTGAAGACCACAGTAACTGAAATTACAAATTCCCTAGAAGGGTTCAGCAGCAGATTGGAGCTAGCACAACAAAGAATTAGTGAACATGAAGGTAAGACAACTGCAACCATCCAATCTAAGGAACAGAAAGAATGAATGGTGGGCTGGCTGTATCCCAGTGGATAGGGCGCCGGTTCACGACATCAGAGGCCCCGGGTTTGGATCCCGGGGACCTCTCCAAAGCAGGCAGACCGCCTGGAGAAGGGCAAGCCACCATGGGCGGGGCAGAGCCGCCATGGGCAGGGCAAAAAAAAGCCACCACGGGCAGGGCAAAGCCACCACAGGCAGGGCAAGTCACCCGCGAACAGAGCAGATCTGCCCGTGAACGGAAGCGGAGCCGCCTGTGAACGGAAGCAGACCCGCCGGTGAATGGAGCAGAGCTGCCTGCGCGGTGACCCTGCTCGGCGCGTCGCCGCAACAGGGGGAGACAGAGCAGACACAGAAGAACGCAGAGAAATGAACACAGCAAGAGCAAGCAGAAAGGGGGGGTATGTAACAACAACAACAACCAAAAAAAAAAAAAAATGAATGAATGAAGAAAAGTGAAAAGAGCCTGAGGAACCTGTGGGATACCAACTGTACCAATAAATGCATTGCGGTGTCTCAGAAGGAGAAGGGAGAAAGGGGCAGAGAGAATATTAAAAGAAATAACGACTGAAAACTCCCAAATTTAACAAAAGACATGAATATACACATCCAAGATGCTCAACAAACTCCAAACAGGAAAATCCCAGAGACCCATGGCACAGCATGTTATTATCAAACTGGAATGCCAAAGATAGAGACTTCTGAAAGCCACAAGCGAGAAGCAACATGTCAAGTACAATGGAGTATCAATACGATTAAATGCCAATTTCTCACTGGAAACCAATGAGGCAAGAAGGCTGTGGGATGGCATATTTAAAGTGCTGAAAGCAAAAAAACAATGCCAACCAAGAATTTTTTATCTGGCAAAAGTGGCTTTCAAAAACGAGGGTGAGAATAAGACATTCCCAGATAAACAAAAACAGAGGGGGTTCATCATTACTAGACTGGCCCTAGAAAAGATGTTACGTACTCCTGCAAGTTGAAAGGAAAGGCTACTAGACAATAGATTGAAACCACATGGAAAAATAAAGATCTCCAGTATGGGTAACAAAAGCAGTAAATATGAATGCTAATATTATTGTATTTTTTATTTTTAACTCCACTTTTTACTTTCTACAGGCTCTAAAAGACAAATGCATAACATATAGTGAGAAATCAGTGGTTCTGTCATAAGTAATTTGTAATAAGCACTGCACAAAGGTGAGAGAACAAGGGTATAGGAACGTTACGTTCCTATACCAAAGCAAATGAGTTTGTTATAGCTTTAGGATGTTCCATTTAAGCCCCATGGCAACTACAAAGAAAATACTGGAGAACATGCAAGACAGAAATTAGAGTACAGGTTGCCAGGGTCAGGAGTCAGCCATGGGAAGTTAATGGAAGGTGGGGAGGGTACCGCCACATTGTGAATGTGATCAATCCCACTGAATAGTATGCTTGGGAGTGGTTGAGAGGGGAAAATTTAGTTGTTATACATGTTCCTATAATTGAAAAAAAAAGGTAACTAAAGAGACAATGACAATTAAATGCAATACATGATCCTGAATGGGATCTGGCAAGGGAAAAGGCTCAAAGGGACTTTACTGGAAAATATGAAAAAGTTGGAGTATAGACTGTAAGCTATCAATGTTAAATTACTTGAACTTGATAACTGTACTTAAGGTGGCTACAAAGGTGAATACATCTTTGTTCTTAGGAAATACATGGCAGTATTAAGTGTTCAAAGAACACGATCTATATAACCTACTCAGGTGTTCAGAAAATGGATTGATAAATAGGCAGAGTAATAGATCTGTAAAGAGAATGATACTGTGAATGTTGCAAAAAGTTAAAATTGGTAGAGCTGGATATCTGGGGGGAGGAGGATAGGGGAATGCTGAAGTTCTCTGTAGGAGACTTGTATTATTTTGTAACTGTCTTGTAAGTTTGAAAGTATTTCAAAATAAAAAAATTAAAGTTAAAAAAATTAAATCTATGATGAACCTCTATCACTTAAAAAAAGGTGTCAGTGCATATAACAATGGTCCATATGCTAAAAGACTTAACTATGAAACTAATGATGGCAGAGAATCATGAAAGAGAATTTACTAACATAATTAACTACAACTCAGGTTAAAAAAAAAAAAAAAAAAAAGTCATCCATTAGTGCCTCAGAGTTTAACCTGGGAGGCTGCCACACCAATTCATTATTCCGAAAACTGATAAGGAAAAAGAACCAAGTATTTAATCTGCCTTTCCTGAACTATTTCAGGATAAACCAATAGGTAATGGGAGAGATTCTTCTCTACAAGAGGGAATTTTAGAATGATAGTATCATCCTTCTTCAACTTCTCCTGAAATGATGGATTTAGGCTATGGTCATCAATGGCTCTTAAAACTTAAGAGGTTGATGAGGAACTTTATAATGGATCAGGCTGACAACACCTATTTAATGAAGGAAAAAAAAAAAATTGGAAAGGGTATATGGTATACCAGAAATAGCATTTGAAAATAAGAAGATATAAACTGTCTTGTAATGTGACCTTTAATCATTCAGGGCCTTTTTTCTCTTTTTGTAAACTGAAGGAATTCACTGAACTACATGTTTTTTAAGATCTCTTTCTGTTGAAAATTTCTATGATTCTCTAAGATTATAAAAATCCATAAATACACAAACCATTCTTTATATAAAAGGCAAATATTTCTATTTCTTTACATTTTTTTGAAGCCTCATCTTGTAGAAGAAGCTCTAGAGGAGAAATTCAGAAATTTGAGTTTGTTTTTTCCATTAACTTATCATGTGTATGTCATTTGTTCTCAATTACGAAGTGGGAGTTTGCAAAGACTGCTAACTACCCTAAGTAAGTGCTTTCATAGAAAATGAAATTGGATGGCTAGGATGTTCTAAGCACTAGCTGAATCTTAAGATGTTCTAGTACTAATGTTAAGTGAAACAAGTATAGTACAAAGGAATATCTAGATTATGCTACCCTTCAGGTAAGAAAGAAAGGGATATATGAAAATAATCATACAATACAAGAAAGAAATACAAGAACAAAATAGAAACTAATGGAGTAGTTACGGAATTTTAGCTCATGAAAATGTGAGTTTGTTTTGTTTTCTCCAGGCGTAGAAAGCTGTTAATTATTTCCTGAGTGAAGCATTCTTATCAGAAACTTATCAAGTTTCAAGAGATGCAGTGTGTCTTCTGTTTTCCAACTCTTTTAAGGCACAAGAGGGGGATGAAAAAGAGGTAGTCACACATAGCACATGTCCTTCAAAATCGTTTTATTCCATCAAAAGCAGCTTCTGCATGAACTATTCTTGTATTACAGTCCTACAATGATATGCATGCTTATCCCCCCCACTATTTTTTCACATAATTGTTATGTGTTCTTTTTATTTTATACCTGGCTCTGTCAAGTAATGGTGATAAACCTACTTTTTAAAAGATGATAAAACTTTTTTTCTTTTCCATCTTAGAACAATTTAGAAGTATGGACATGCTTGCAGTTTCTAAATATCAAAAGTTCCTACACTTCTAATTCCCCTATCTATAAAATGAATCTAGAAAGCGATTCTTACTTTCATGCAGGAATCTTACAATAATAAGGTTTTTGCATACCTAGTGAAGTCATGAATATAGGATAAAGATGTTACATAATACTTAGGCACTACTTTTGAATACTTACTTCATTTCATTTACTTGTCTCAGAATCTCATGCTGAGTTTTCACAACAGTATCTACTTCTTGTTGAGTGATCTGGGGGGTGAAAAAAAAAAGATGATCAATCAACTTAATAATCCATGTTCTATAGGAGCACATGGTACAGAAACCTTTCTTTTCTACTTTCCTTCCATTAAAGGCTAACTAAGGCATATTTGCCTAATTTGAATGCTCACCTGTCCATGCTGTCCTGGGATTCCAGTTCCTCGTTTAGACAGCTCCTCTGTCAAGGAAGACACATATCTTCTCTGCTCATCAAGAATCATATCTAACTGCCTGTTGAGCTGCTTGATTTCAAGATGGATACGATTCTGGCCTTCAAAGATTTGTCTTAGCTCACGATCCCCCACGCTCTCAAATATTTCATCTGCTGAAAAAGAAATTACAAACTAAAATGATCAGAATCACCTACATGTGTGGTTTTCAAAATACCACAAGTGAGCAAAGTACCAAAATAAATGGAAATTAGAACATTACCAACATAGTGGTGTGGTATAATCTCCAAAACAGTAAACATGCATACAATTATTCACTCATGATTAAATACTATATGTTTTGCCATCTCTAGTGGTTGATCACTTACTATAAATTAAGCCTGAATTTTTTCACTTAAAAATAATTTTCTCTTGTGTACATATTACATCATTCTATTTATATGAAAAGGCAAAACTAATATATGGTGATAGAAATCAGAACAATGTTTGCCTCAGGGGAGAGGGGAACTGACTTGAACAAAATATGAGAGAACTTTCTGGCATGGTGGATATATTCTGTGTCCTGACCTGGGCAATAAACAGACACATACATTTGCTGAAATTCATCAAACTCTACTCTTTTAAAATTTGTGCATTTTATTTATGTAAAAGATTAATAAGCAGAGTTGAGGAGAACAGCTGGTTTTCCTTTTATTCTTGACCTAGTTGAAAATAGCAGATTATTTCATTCCAAGACTCACTGCAATAAACTTCAGGATATACTCACAAATCATACGTGGTGATGTTTAAAACAAATTAAAGAAAAGAATGAAATATATCTTTCATTTTTTATCCTTATTATGTCTGAATCACATTCTTGTCATTAAGAGAACCACACACTACACAGAGCATTCAAATGCTAGCCATAGACTTTTATTAAATATGATCATGATTATTTATGCTGAGGGGGGAACAACCCAGAGATTAGAAGATGGCAGATAGTATAAGTTTACTCTATTTGGCCTTATCATGTTTTATTTTTGACATCAGATTTAAATTCTTAATTATATTGGTTTAAGCTAATATTTTAAAACTTTCAACCTTTGAAGTCCAGAATTCTGTTGAGTAGTAAAGGCAGAAGCACCAGATTCTTACTTTACATTACTTTCACAAAAGTTGTGATGTTACAAGTATTATCTCTATAGTACATACAGTAATTGTGTGCCACTAAAAGGAAAGAAACTTTGGTGTGGTTCATTCAACAAATATTGAGAAGCCTCAACTTCTAGGTTAGCACTGTTATTTTAGGTCTTATTGTTAGCAATGAACTCAACAAATACAATCCCTGTCCTTGTGGAGCTTCCTTTTAGTGATTCACTTTTCCACTCACAATACCAAGTTACTTCTTACTTCATACTTCAATAAGCCACACTCTTTTTGGTAAAAACTCCAATTTCTAGACTCTTTAGAGACTGAAGATGTGTTCCTAAATCACACTGATAAGGATGGCCTTGATACAGGCATGACTGCTGCTGTAGCTGAGTCAGCTTCACCACAACTCACCGGGCTGCCCTTGAAGGTCAGGGTGGTCCTTCTGGAATTCCTCTTTTTTTTTATCCAATTCTTGTTGAAAGTGCTCAAATTGCTCCTGATACTTTTCTTTTTCTTTTTCCGAAATTTCTTTATCTGGTGTAGGCTTTTTTGGAGTTTAAGAATAGATAAGGAAAACAGTAAGATACTTTCAATATCATGTTCTGTACCTCATTTTAAATACTTCACCATTAGCTAGAACATTAACATAAAATGTTTCTTATTTAAATCATAGCCAATTTTACTCTTACTACTCCTCTTAACAAGATACTATCATTTGGGGGCCGGCTGTAGCCCAGTGGATAGGGCACTGGTTAACCACATGGGAGGCCCCGGGTTTGGTTCCCAGGGACCTCTCCAAAGCAGGCAGACCGCCCTGAGAAGGGCAAGCTGCCGTGGGCGGGGCAGAGCCACAGTGGGCAGGGCAAAAAAAGCCGCCACGGGCAGGGCAAAAGCCACCACGGGCAGGGCAAGTCACCCGCAAACGGAGCAGATCCGCCCGTGAACAGAAGTGGAGCCGCCTGTGAACTGAAGCAGACCCGCCCGCGAATGGAGCAGAGCCGCCTGCGCGGTGACCTGGCTCGGCGTGTCGCGACAGCGGGGAGAGACAGAACAGACACAGAAGTACGCAGAGAAATGAACACAGCAAGAGCAAGCAGAAAGGGGGGGATATGTAAACAAAAACAAAAACAAAAACAAAAACAAAAAAAGATACTATCATTTATTGTACACTTGCCACAAGTGCATTATCTGATTTAATCCTTAGAGCTTTAGCAGGTGGACAGTACAGACATCTCTGTTTACCAGTGAGGAAATACAGGGTTACAGGGGTTAAGTAATTTGCACAAGATCACACAGCAGCAACTGGCAAAAGGAAGACCCAAGCCTAGGTCAGTCTTCCAAGTTTTCAGTTATAAGACGATATCACTAAACTGAAAATACACTTTTTGAAACTGTGTGTATACTTACTGGCTCTTTTCCAGGCTCGGTCAATTGAAAAGTCAGAAAAGAAAGAACATCATGGTCATCTACAAATTAAAAAAAAAAAAAAAGACTGAAAAAAAAAAGCAATAGTTCCATTATAGATCATTTTTATAGTTGTGAATTTACTTGATAGGTATTTATTGCTTTAAAAAATGACAAATAAAAATCAGCTCTAATTTGGTAATGGCAATGGTGCTCTGAGAGCTTAGAGACAAAAATTCATCTGAAATAAGCTAAAATTACCTTTCTTAAACTCTAAACCAGAACATTTAGCAGTGATTAATGGATTTTTAATAATGTATGATGAAGGAATGAATACAATGAAACAATTAAAAGGCCAAGCAAACTCCAATTCCCAATCCTGGAACTAAGATCCTCCGATATTTTTCCACAAATCTCCTTCATGGATTATGTTGCAGCCAAATGAGACCATATCCTGTTCTTCAGGTACTTCCTGTTCCTACCTACCTCTTAGCCTTTCTTACGGCACTGACCACGCTTTGCCTCACTTTACAGTTATGACTTGCCACTGCTCTGTCCTGGTTTACAGGGCCAGTCCTGATTTATATATGCTGTCCTGCCATTACAAAAGCACCTACTTTTACTCTCAAAGCATCCTGGTTTAGATTATACAGTTACTCTCTATCTACATATCATTCATGTCTGTTTCCCTCAATTTTTATCTGAAATCATATACAAATTAAATTAATTTCAAGCTGTTTAAACTGAAAACAAGGACCCAGCAGAACAAACTTCATAACACTGAACTAAAATGCCAATCCAAGGTAGTCACACCCACAAAACAAAAGAGCAATTAATTTCAATTGTGTATCAATCTTTATGCTATCTGAACCTATTATGGAGGTCGAGAGATGCAGCCAGATTAAAAAAAAATTTTAATACTAGAGTATAGATTAAGTAGCCTTTTAGAAGCAGTATAGTGTAATAGAGCACTGGCCTAAGAGTCAGAAATTCAAACCAAGCCAGGCTGACCATTACTGTCCACGTCAACAGCAGGAGGTCCCTTAATGTAAGATTTCACAAGTTCATCAAAAAAATAGGGAAAATACAATCTATCCTCTCTTCCAGCCTAGATTGTTGAAAAGACTAATCCAAATAAAAATATTTAAAACCACAATGCATCACCTAGACATAGGATGGAATTAACATTGAATAATAACCACATTTATTACCACATGTGGAAAAAATGGTAAATATATCTTTGTTTAAAGATTAGTCTCCAAATTAATTCCTCAGACTGCCAAATTCATTTATATATGATGTGACAACTCTCAGGATCCAAAAGCAGTTAACCTTTTATAGCCTTAATTTTAAATATGCCTCCTTCAATGTAAAGCACCCAAACTGATGCTCTAGTTTACATAATTATATGTGGCCCCAGCTAACTGTATAACTGCAGAACAATGTAAGTAGAGAATTAACAGTCCCAACAAACCAAAAGATTGGAATCCCAACCCCACACTATGGGAAGGTGCCAACTTGTCATAAAAGGATAAAGGAAACCAACCTATAGTATTCCCCGAATATACAATTCCCAATACAAATCAATTCACAAACTTTTAAAATTAAAGATAGCAAGATTTACCTGCAAGACCTCCCGTGGCAGCAGATATTCCAAAATGCCCTTGTGTGGGGATAATCATATTTTCCACTTGGGCACAAAATTCATAATCATTTTTATCTGGTGTAAAGCCATTATTAATCATTACCTAGAAAGACATACAGTTTACATATATTCTCGTCATGGATTGTTAGTACATATATCCATCTAAAGTTGAGGCTATAAAAGCTTTTTAGAAAGCAGAAATGAGCTCCCTTTCATTCTTATAAAGGGTAATCCCTCACCTATTAAATAATCTCACTTATTTGGTATCATTATACAACAAGGTATCTCACTTAAAAGTGTTTTGCCCCACTCTATGTCAAAAGCTTTGAAAAAGAGAAAAATTTAGTACTTTGCCATGAAAATCTTTCTAAAATAGAATATGGTGCACCTTCTCTTGAGAAGACTTAGGGAACCATGATTACTCCCTTTCAATGGTTCATAGAGAAGAGGAATCAAACTTGTCCTGAAATCCCAGTGACAGAAATAAAACCAAGAGGTTAAATTTACAATTTTAACTATAGTAGGTTGAGAATGGAATAGACTGCTCAAAAGTACTGAGCTCCTCTTCGTTAAATAGTGGAGTAATTGGACTAACACAAGTTAGCTGGCAGCAAAAGTGACAGATGTCATATTGACAAAAAAAGGAGAAAATGAAAAACCTACAGACATACATGTTACTATTCTGCAGAATGTATATTTGAAGTAATGACCATAATTTGTTTTCCTTTTCTTTCTTTTTGTTGTTTTTTAAAATTTTTATCATTTTCTTTTTTTCCTTTTTGCTTTTTCTATTTTTTAAATTTCTTTATTCTCTTTATTATTTTTTCATTTTCTCATAATTTTTTAAAAGAATGTTGTAAATCTAAGGAAGCACAGGAATCCACCTGACACATGCATGCTCTTCATTATCTCAGTCAAGAAGTGGTCTATCCTCTTCCATACCTTTAACTTCTAATAACTCAGTCACTAGCCTCAACTTAACTCACTGAGATAAAGAGTGGAAACAAAAAGAGTAGGTAAATGGCACTAGAAGAGGGGCATTTCTGTCATTACTTCCACATTCAAAATTTTATCAGTGATAGTTAATAAATATTAAGTCACACGGGTACGATGTTAAAGTGCTCAGCCCAACTTTTTGGCAAGAGAATAAATGCCTTGCCAATATGAAGAATTAATCTCTATGTAATGTAGAATGGAAACATGTGAACTATCAAATTTATTATATCTTTTATAACTGGTCCTCTTCTACATAGTCTTTCAAAGCAGAATCAACAATCAATAAGACATTGGCCTTTGAGTATTAAAAAAAGTATTAATCACATTCTAATTCCAATACAAGCTGAAAATCCATCAGTAATCTTTACTGTCTAATTCTAATTCATTAACAAAGGCATAATATATTCATTGTACTACAATTAGGAGGAATGTTAGGACTGGAACTGTAAAACCTAGGTACAATATGTCCACTGATTAATGTCAGTAGCTCTTCTTTATGAGGTCACCAACAACATTTCTTTATCACTTTGTAGTTACAACCCTCTGTTAAATACTACATTTGGAGTATTTAAAATCTCACGTTTTAAGTATCTACAACTGTAAGCAAGACAGTTCCATCCATCTGCCCCATGGGATGTAAGCCCCCTCTCAATCAGAAGCAGAGTGGGCATCACCATCCCCAAATCCTCAAGCTTGAGGAATGAAAAAACGTAAGAGGGAGTGCAATGATGGACGAAAGTAGATGTACTATTAGTCCAGTAATGGAAGAACTTGTTACACTGATATAAAGAAGTGGTCACCAGAGGTCCTGAGGGGAGGGAGAAGGATGAATAGGTGTAACATGGGGCATTTTTTGGACATTGGAATTGTTCTGCATGATATTGCAATGACCGATACAAGCCATTACATATTTTGTTAAAACCTATAAAGTTGTGCAGTGCAAAGTGTAAATCATAATGTAAACTATTGACCATGCTTAGTAAGCAATGCTTCAATGTGTTCTTCAATTGTAACAAATGTACCACACTAATGAAAGATATTGTTAATGAGGGAAAGTGTGGGAGGGGGAGAGGGTGGGGTATATGGGAATTCCCTATATTTTCAATGTAACATTTATGTAATTTAAAACTTCTTTAAAAATAAAGAAAAAAAAAAACTCATGTTTTTATAACGTTTCCTCCACCAAAAGCTTTTCTTGCCTTCAACCTCCACTTACTTTGTTTTTTCCTCCAATGTGGAAACCTGAGGATGTAAGTCCTTATTCAATAAACATTTCTTGAGCACCCAGCTTGTGTGTGATGTTAGGAACTATAAGGACTATAGGATACAATGCCTGCACTGAGAAGTTGCCAATCATATTGTTGAGAGACGACATAAACACAGTTAACTAGCAATTCAAGACAACATACCTTACAAAGCAAATAAGCATTAGAGAAATAAAATATTCTAAGAGTTTAGAAGAGACAGATCATTATGAGCTGATGTTTGGGAAATCTGGGAAAAGGCATCTGAACTAGGGTGTTGAAAGATGAGCACAATTCTGCCACATAGCAAGGGCAGAGCATTATAGGAAGAGACAAAAGATGGAACAAATGTACAAAGGTTAGAATCATTAAGTCATATTCATGTGTCCAGCCAAGTGTCTATAAATTGTGTACTTCAGAACACTAACTCCCTAGGATATTCTTAGATAATAGGTGAAAAAAGGATTCTATGCTTAATTGAGTCTGAAAAAATGTCTGAAGTCTGAAAAATGTGGGGTTAAATAAAGGTTTCTTTATTGCAGGACTTCCCAGAATCTTTATTGTGCTAATAGGCAGAGTAATGCTCAATCTCATTTGAGAATGAAACTCTTCTGGGGCATCCATTTTGCAGAACTATTGTTTGGGAAATGTCGCCAGGTCAAAGCCTCACCATGCTGCATCGTGTGGGCAGTCCCACCGCAATGTGTGAACCCAAGTGTGACCTGAGACTTGTCAGGGTTTGTGCCATAAGCAAGACTTACTGATGACCCTAATGAAATCGTACCAGATGTATAATAATTACAGTGAAACTCAAAACCAAGATCTCTAAATTAGTTTGGAATTTAAGACTGAGCCAGTACAAAGTTTTTCAAAGAACTGCCTTCTTCATAGTTTTATCCAAAGGAGTATAAAGCCAGCTCACAATTTAGGAAAAAGGAAAATTTATACACAATATTTTTTACTTATAAGTATTGTCTTACAGGTATTGGTGGTGCCATTAAAAAACAAAGTTCACACTGCATTAGTAGACATATCCACCTAAATGTTACCCTAAACGCAATCTGCCTACAACTAAACTCATTACCAACCCTCTGCTTTCCCATTCCTCCCAACAAACATCAATAAGTGTGCTGCTTCTTTGCTATTCCCCCTTTTCAGTGAATGGCACCAATGAATTGTTTAATTAGCCAGAAATTCAGGAACCAACCTTGACTCCACCGTTGTCTTCAACCCGTGCTCCCCAAGCAAACTGGTACAAAGCCCTGTAATTTCTACTTCCTACTCCTCTCTCCTCTATATTCACTCTGCTACTACCTTAGTTCAGACCATGGTTGGGGTCTTGCAGGTTAATAGGGCTGGATTCAAACTGCAGGTCTGTTACTTATGCAAGGAATCTAGACTATCTTATCCTTTGTTCCTTTCACAAATACCATTATTAGAACACTGTTGCCTAACTCATCTTTCTAAATTGCAAATTTGAAAATTTCACTTTCCAGCTTAAAACTCTTTAAACAGTTCTTCATAGGATAAACTATAGGAAGTCGTTCAAGATCTGTTACTGCCAACCTTTCAACTTCACTTCTCACTGATTTCCTCTATGTTCCAGCCACACTAAACTACTTGCCTTTCTAACTTTTTCAACTCCTCATGCCTATCACCTCTGCCTGGAATATGCACCTCCATCTAGGAAATTCCTACTCCTCCTTCAAGGTGCAGCTCAACTCTGAGAAACTGCTCCTGAACATCCCCATTTCCACCTGGCAGAGTTCCAGGAATCTAACCCATGATCCTTTAATGGTATCTGTGCTACAGCAGTTACCAAATAGCATAGTAATGCTACATGGCTGTCTCTTTCATTTAAGCTCTGTGAGAATGATTTTTGTCTTATTCACATTCGTATTCTTAAAAGCTTGTGGTTATGTACCTAATGCCTGGCATATAGCAGGGTGCAAATGCAAACTGACTAAATGCAAACTTACTGGCAAGGATTTAAAACGGATGACCACTGACACCAAGCTTTGAAACCACTTGTGTTATCTTATAGTAGTACGGACGAGTACGTGAACAATACCCAAATCTAACTTCCATCAAGAATTCAAAATGAAAAATCACACTAGAATATTGTTCATTTGATTATCTCTAAATGCATGTTACTTACTGTCAATGTTTTCTGGTAATATATTATCTTTGCCCGCACAGGATAGGGCTTATTACGAAAGTCCCTCTGGCAACTTGCTAAAGCTTGATTAGCACCATCACTATAGCATGAAGGAAAGAAAAACAAACAACAAACTTAAGGCGACTCTGCAAGATTTAAAAAGTTCACTCTTTAAATTCTGCCTGTGACTCCTGGCAGAACTCCAGTCAGCATTAGCAGCCCAGTGTTGCTTGGCACTGAGAGTGAGGGGAGCACTATACATATCAAGGACCTGTGACTAGGGCATTTGTTCTCTACCCTGGAACAGAGCAGAACCACTCCTTTAGAAACTTTAAAAAAGCGGACTCCTAGATCCCACCCCAAGCTAAATGAAGAAGAATCAAAAGGCGATGGCGTAGGCAACTCTATTTTAAAAAGCTCCACAAGAAGTATGAAGAACTACCAGGATTGGAAACCACTTGGGTAGGAAACAGTAATAGGAACAGAGATAAGTAATTTTTCTTACAGTTCACTAAGAGGTAACTTCTCCCACCATAAACATGTAAAAAACAAAAAATGTAGGGGCATACCTCATACACATATAAATATAGTAAACACTTGAAAAGGGCTGCAATCCATTGATGGTCTTTAAAGATTTATTCTTTATTTATTAAATCCCACCACCACCACCCCCGCTTGCTCCTGCTGTGTGTCCATTCCTGTATTCCTCTCTGTCCGCTTTGTCTCCCCCCGTTGCGGCGATGTGCCAAGACCGGTCACCGCGCAGGCGGCTTTGCCCCGCTTGTGGGTGGCTTCTGCTTCCATTCACGGCCGGCTCCACTTCAGTTCGCAGGTGGCTGGCTGCGCTCCGTTTGCGGGAGACCTGCCCTGCCCGTGGCGGCTTTGCCCTGTCTGTGGCAGCTTTTTGCCCTGCCCACGGTGGCTCTGGCCCGCCCATGGCAGCTTGCCCTTCTCAAGGCGGTCTGCCCGCTAGGAGAGGTCCCTGGGAACCGAACCGGGGGCCTCCCATGTGATATACTGGCGCCCTATCCACTGGGCTATACAGCCGCCCCCCCATTGATGGTCTTTAAATAAAAAGAATTCTAAGGAGAATGAGGTGGCACTGACTGCTTATTCATCAGTTTGGCCAAGGCTCTGAACTTCATTTATGAAAGATCACTTTTAATAAAGATGAAAAACCAGTGGCATCACTGAGAGCCAAGAACATTCTATAAGTCTTCCGCTCCAAATCATATAAGTTTACGTTAAATAAAACAACACTTTACTATGGTTGAAATCTCAGGTTGTCTACAATAAGAGCTCTAAAACAGAATTAAATTAAAGCAAGACCTTTTCACCAAATTACAAAATATGTCTTAAGTAAAAAAGTAATCTTGGGAAGCAGATGTGGCTCAAGCGATTGGGCTCCCAACTACCATATGGGAGGTCCCGGGTTCAATTCCCAGGGCCTCCTGGTGAAGGTGAGCTGGCCCACGCGGAGAGCTGGTTCAACAAAAAGAAACAAAGAGGAGAGACACAGCAAACTGGGGAGCTGAGGTGGCTCAAGCAATTGAGTGCCTCTCTCCCACATTGGAGGTCCCAGGATCAGTTCCTGGTGCCTCCTAAAGAGAAGACAAGAAGACAAGCAGACACAAAGGGCACACAGCAAATGGACACAGAGAGCAGACAGTGAGCAGAAAAACAAAAAAATAAATAAACCTTTTTTAAAAAAAGTAATCTTATTTCATTTGTAAAGAGTTCAGATTAGTAGCAATATATTTCATGAGGTTTCCAAACTGAAATTAGAAATAATGTATAAAAACACATACTTACTTTTGATGGTCATACTGGATTTCTCCATTGTTGCCTATAATTACTATAGCAGGATTATTTTTCTAAAAATAAAGAGAAATAGATTGATTTTAATGTCCTTAGATCATAGAATGCTAGATCATACTGGATGTGCTATAAGGTCTCTTATATCTCTAAAATTCAAGGACTCAAAAATTTTCAATAATATCAATAGAAGAGATTTCTACTTATTTAAAAAAAAAAAAAAACCTAGTAAACTCTTCATGTACCATCCTTGAATAATGAACCTCAACATATATGAGGATATACTGTGAGTGTGATACAACTGTGGGGTTTATGGGAGCCTTAGTAACAGGGAGGCTGACATGGCCTCAGCATTCAAGAATTATTAATAAAGCTTTCCTTTAAATTGCTAATAACAACCTCTGAAAAGCAATAGAGAAATAACCAGCTGAAGCAAAGATCACCAATGTTAAGGCTGCCAAAGCATAAGAAATGTTATGTACATAAGTACATTTTGTTTTAGGAGAGATCAGAGAAATTAGTTTGATTTTAAAAAGTGATTAATATATATAAAGACAGTAATACATGAGTTAGCAATAGCAAACCACATGGGCATTCTCCTGAAAGCAAACTGTTATAGTCTGCTATACACTAAATGGTTTCACTGCCTGCCTCTAAAGGACTCATACTTATCCATCAGAATTACTAAGCACATAGGGGGTAGGAGTGATGGGGAGGACATAGCAAGGTTCTCAGAGTTAGTGTTCCATTATGATCGTGAATTGGTATATGATAAATCACATACTCATAGGTTTAAATTTATAAATGCTGAGCTATATAAAGACTAACCATCATATTTAAAACATTGTTTGGGGAGTTCTCTACTATTAAACCGACAAAAGGGCTAAATAAGCTATATTTCTCATACTTAATTTTGCTGGCAGATACATTCAAGAAGATAATCTTTCTAACAATTAAATATACCTTTCCATCATTGTCAAAAGAATCAAAAAATATTCCAACACCATTCCACATATCAGCTGATCCAAACACAGGACCCTCCAAACCTTGATTTTCTGTATACCAAATTGCCTGTAAATATACAAAAGGGAACACTTAAAGACTAATGGTATATGCACTTATAGAAATTTTCTAAGTTGAAGAAATTATCATACCAGTCCATCAGCTCCAATTCGACCTCTTCCAGTCACTCGAAATGTCACCTCAACTTCCCAGTTCTCAAAGGCTGCTTTTGTCTTTGTCCACACTGATCCTCTTTGGCTTTTTAAAGATGGAGCTATTCGAATCTGATCTGAACTTGGAATAGCATCTAGAACAAAAGTCAGGGGGAAAAGCTTTAAGTTATAATTAAGTAAAATTCAACAAATCATCCCTAAACTGCTACATGTATCTATAGACATCTAATTTTAACTCAGTAACCTGTTCAAAAATTTTGTTAGGAAAAAAATCACGTTAACAGTTCCAACTTTTAAAGTTTAGGGATTTCTAATACCACCCCCTCCCCCCTTGAACAGTAAAATATCTCGGCAAAAAGATTAAAGGTGCAACCATATATTAAAAATTCAAGGACGGGGGAAGGAAATTATGGCTCAAAAGGCAACCAACTATTAAATTCTCTTCATACTCTTTTTTAAATACCTCAAAAATAATTTGCATATTATTTTTCAAAAACTGTGATGTATTTTACCTGTTTACAAATGTCAGAAAGCTCAAACAGTGTGAAAAGAACATACCACTAGGAATCAAGAGACTTGTTCCTAGTCTCAGTTCAGCTGTGAGACTTTGAGCAAATAATTTTCTTACTGTCTTGGTTTCATCATATGTTCACCTGTAAAATGAAGGGGCTGGGCTCAATCACTTCCATAAAGACCCCAAACATTATATGCAAAAGTTTGTGCATGTATACATTCTTCTAGGGAGAGGGTCAATGGAATTTCCAATCAATGATCATTTCTTAAGCTTTGGCAGATTCCAAAGAGAATAGTGTCCCCCAAAATGGTAGTTTGCATCTCTAGTCTAGGTTCAAGTCCCAGCTTCACCACTTGCTGTTTTTTCTTAGGCAAGTTATTCCATTTCTCTAAGCCTCCTAACAACCTCATTGGTATATGAGTGCCTATAGAAGTGCACATAAACATTTCAGTAAATGTTAGCTATTCTTCTTACCTGACTAGATCATCATTAAAGAGCCTATCAGGTCTAGACTTTGAACAATTTTAGAAAACCCTCTCAGATATTAGCCAGTTCTAATTTCAATGCTGGGAAATAAACTTTACTATTGCTTTACAGGAAGAAAAAATACTGACCAAAAGAAAAGTTGAGATCTTTAGTTAGATCAGCCACTGTTTGTCACCATCATTTTCAAACACCCAGGGGTTAGTGAGGGGGTAGCATGGAAAGAACATTGGAACAGAAACTCAGAAGACCTGGATCTGAGTTCTACTTTATGGATAGTTACTAGCTATGTAACCATTCTCAAGAACCTTAACCTTTCTGAACATCAGTTTTTTCACCTACAAAACAGATTACAACTCCCTTGCCTACTAAGGAATAAATCAGATAATGAAAGGGAAAGAGCTTTGAAAACTACAAAGGGTTACAAATTGTTATCATTTCTGCCCTTTTGGACCCAAGGACATGTAATGACAATACAAAAGGACATTACAGTTAAGAAAGAGAAACACCAGAGGTTTGGTCTCACTTTTGGGACAAATATAAAGAGCTATGTTAAACTAAATCTTAACTTCCCTATTTTTCAACTGTTTTAAATAATAGATCTCAAGGCAAAATGAAGAGGGGAAAAAAAAGTTAAGAGAATAGTAAGATTAAAAATTGTGGTGACAATGAAAGCAAGGGAGATAGCCACAACGGTGATTTCCAAGGTCAGTCAAATGATAACTCATGGCTAAAATACTAATCCATTTCAAGTTCATTCTAGCCGCACAACTTTAATTCACCACAGTACCAAGTACCAAAGTACCAAGGTACTTTATTCTAACATTTCTGCTGCAGACTAACTTTGTTATAGGCTCTGTAAAGAATGTCAAGGTAACTAATTTGAGTAGTTGGTTGACATTTCTAATCAGGGAGAGAGAGAGAAAGAAAAAGTGAGAAGATGTGAACAAATTCATCACCTTTACTGAAAAATTCATCACTCCAAAAGGAAAAAAAAAAAAATAGCCAAATACCCCAAGCCCCCAAACTTGGTTTTAGTAGCCTTTGCATTATCTTTGTGTATTAAGAGCAATGTAACCTTGATAACAAATGCCCATCAATACACCCTCACAGAGTGGGCACATAATAAAGATCTGCTGATTACGAAAATAATAGCACTCTAATTCAAATACTTAATTACTGCTCATTAAGTCAAATTGAAATGTATACCTTTTAATTACACATTAAATTCAGTGAAATGGCCCTTCCTAAAAGTGTGTTCTATTCAGTAATCCCTTTCTAGAAATGGAACATTTTGTTTAAGCGCAGGACAATCTAAAATGATGTGCACAAAACCTTACATAAATGGTTACTTAATTACATTTAAAGATGGAATTCAAAGTCAGAGCTTCTCTCCCCACATAAAGTTATTTGCCACTTGTTTCAAAGGGTTCATGTGAGGGTCAGTGAACAGAGTTTATGGCATGCCAAATGCTTATGGCTGGTTCCTTACTCAGCAGTGACACATCAGCACTAAAAGGGGAATAAGTAAGTGCTCTAGCAAGGTTCTCTTATCTGTAAGTGTGCCAGACAACAGAGTGAATGAAAACATGGAGCACAGGTTATTTTAATTTTTACAAACAAAACAAAACACTACTTAGTCTTAGGATTCAAAAACAATAAATACCAAAAAAATTCCTCTCCTACTAAATAAAGGGACGACTATAAAATTAGCTATTAAGTTATACACACACGTCACTGAGGAAGGCAAATTTAAGGAGTACTTCCAACAGTTTAAGAAGACTGTTCTTCTGACATAAAAAGACTTTAAAAATTACTCTAAAACCAACATACGCCATCCCTGAAGCCGTCAAGGGACATCAAATGCAAACCAGAACATTAACCATTGCTAATGCCAACACCGGAGGAAAGCAAGCACGGAGGGCCGGGGGGGAAGAGGGATAGGAGAGGGATTGCTAGAAGAGAACTCTGGTTGGGAAGGCTGGGGTAGGGGCGGGGGTGCTTCCCCTCGAGACGTGGCATCAGGCTGAAACGTGATGCCTAGAACTGGGTTTAAGTGAGTGCTTGCAAGTGTAGAAAGTAACAGAATACCTCTAGATCAAACGGAAAGAGCCCACGAGATCAAAGAAGAGATGACAGGAGGAAGGATGCGAAGCAGACTGAGGGGTAGACCCTCCGGGCACGCAGACAGAGCCCAGCGGCCAGAGGAGACCAGGAGAAGGTGCTGCTGAGAAGGGTCCCCTCCACAGCGCAGAAAGCTTGCAGCGGCTGGAATGGGGCCCTCAGAACACCAGGGTACCGGCCGAAAGAAGGTGCAGAGGAGGCGGCGGAAGGACGGGAGGGGAGGAGACCCCGGTCCCCGGTCCCCCGCCCCCTGCCCCGGCTTACTCCCCGCGTGGGCCCAGAAGGGCACGGTTCCGTCGCTCTGCACCAGGTGCGGCCCCTTGAAACTGTATTTGTACTCGAAACGGCGATGTGGCAGCGCAGCCTGGCTGCTCACGGCGCCGGCGGCACCGGGGTCGCCTTCCATGCCATCTATCCCGACGAAGCGACTGAGCGACAGCAGCAAGGCGCAGAACAGCTGCCGAGCTCCGGCCGGGAAACCCCTTCGCCTGGACCCCGCCATCTTGGATTCTGGGCCGCGGAGACTGGCGGGAGGGGGTGTGGCGCGGTGGCTGCGGACAGCCAACAGGGCGCTCGCTGATTGGAAGAGCCGGAGGATGGCCGGGGTGGGCTCCGCCCCCGGCCTCCGCTATCCTCGCGCCCGCTAGACCACAAGCACCTGGGGGCGGGGCCACCCGGAAGGGGGCGGGGCCCGGGGCCCCTCGGGTCCTCCCGGGGCGGGAAAGGGGAATCCATTCCCTCCCACGTGAGCCGGCGTGCAGCTCGAGCGGGCCCGAGCCTACCTGTGGAAGCTTTCTCTTGTGGCTTAAGGTGCCGGGAGGAGCAGTTCGCGAAACCTAAGAAAGACCTGTGCACTCACCGCATCAGCCTTCCCTGGCTATAAGAATCCCTTCCAATATTAGGAGGAAAGACATTTCTTTTGATGTGGCACCGATTGTCCATTGGCTGGTTTTCATTAGGTGAACTGTTAAGTCTGTCCAGAAACAAGGCATAATCATTAATACTAAAATTCCAGCCCACTAAGCTCCACCAACCTATGTTCCGGCCTGTACAGCCCTGGAATCTTTTTGTTGGTGTTGAATCAGGAATTTCTATGAATTGGTCACCTCTCAAAATGTAGTGCCAAGAGCTTTCCAAGTTTTGAAACCATGGCCTTAGGGCATTCAAATGAAACTGGGTTTCCTTTAGTTTTGGGGAGAGGGATTGCTACCAGTAAGTAGGCACTTGAGGTAAGATTGGCCTTTGACTTTGAATAAGTTCTGCATACTGACTTGTTGTTAAAGGGGAATGTTCTTTCCCTTACCTAGAAAAAATATTGTCAGGATAGTCATGGTCTTCAAAGTTTGGTTTTTCATAAATGTATCTACTGACATTTTTTTTTTCTGACTTTGTTTAAATTGTTTTTGCACATAGCCCATGTCATCTGGGGTATGAGCCACACTAGTCCTCAGGACTTCATGCCCAGCTTATTTTAACTTATTTTTCATGGTCTTCCCTGTCTCCCACCTCCAAGACTCATGGGCCATTACTGATAGACCTCTTTACAGTGCTTGGGATTTTATCCTTTTCTCTCTTTAGTTCATTCCCCTCTATTCTAAGGTTTGCATGGAGTAAAATATCAGTACATATTTATTAAACAAACATGAATTTTAATAATAACACACATTTACACTGTGCCAGGAACTTGGCTAAGCCCTTAGCTTTATTAGCTTATGGAATGCTCACAGCAGCCCTGTAAATTAAGTGCTATTATTACCATATCCATTTGACAAATGCTGAAACAGAGGCCTAGAAAGGCTAAGTAATTTGCCCAACATCACGGTTAGCAAGTGGCAGATGGGTTTCAATTCCAAGCATTCTGTCATCAAAGCCCTCAATCTTAAGCATTATCCTACATTAGAAAAAAAGAATAGTCACTATTTTCAATCTATTATACATGGTTATGGCTCTTAATGAGAGACTGTGAAGTTCAAGTTCAAGTACAAATAATACAAGTAAAATTTTGTAATTCTGTTGAACCATCAGTATAAATCCTTGAGGTCTGTGATGCTATTCCTTTTCAAAAATTTTTAGTGACATATAAGATACATATAGAAAAGTATCTGGGGGCTGGCTGTAGCCCAGTGGATAGGGCGCCGGTACACCACATGGGAGGCCCCGGGTTTGGTTCCCAGGGACCTCTGCGAGCAGGCAGACCGCCTGAGAAGGCAAAAGCCACCGTGGGCAGGGCAAAAAGCCACCACGGGCAGGGCAAAGCCGCCACAGGCAGGGCAAAGCCACCACGGGCAGGGCAAGCCACCTGCAAACGGAGCAAAGCCGCCCGCGAATGGAGCAAAAAGCCGCCCGCGAATGGAGCAAAAAGCCGCCCGCGAATGGAAGCAGAGCCGCCCACAAGCGGGGCAAACCGCTTGCACAGTGAGCTGACTCAGCGCATCGCCGCAGCAGGGGGAGACAAAGCAGACATAGAAGAACACCAAAAAAATGAACACATAGCAAGAGCAAGCAGAAAGGGGAGGGATATTGTTTTGGTCAGCCACAGGAGTGCCTTTTGAAATACACCAAAATTGGTCGGTCTCTATAAAGGGTATTTATTTGGGGTAGAAGCTTACAGTTACCAGGCCACAAAGCATAAATTTCTTCCCATACCAAAGTCCACGTGTTGGAGCAAGATGGCTGCCAACGTCTCCAGGGTTCAGGCTTCCGGGTTCCTCTGTTCCCGG